>OZ005738.1:53655647-53905571 GCA_963930755.1 Eudasyphora cyanicolor | reverse complement strand
TTTTGGCCAAAAATTAGTGATAACAAAATTTCTCCCTTTTCCTTCTACGGGGCTTATTTAACGAGATATTTGCATTTTAAGTTTTGCTAAGGAAATTCAAAATTTTGGCCAAAAATTAGTGATAACAAAATTTCGCCCTTTTCCTTCTACGGGGCTTATTTTACGAGATATTTGCATTTTAAGTTTTGCTAAGGAAATTCAAATATTTGGCCAAAAATTTGTGATAACAAAATTTCGCCCGTTTCCTTCTACGGGGCTTATTTAACGAGATATTTGCATTTTAAGTTTTGGTAAATTTAGTGATAACAAAATTTCGCCCTTTTCCTTCTACGGGGCTTATTTAACGAGATTTTTGCATTTTAAGTTTTGCTAAGGAAATTCAAAATTTTGGCCAAAAATTAGTGATAACAAAATTTCGCCCTTTTCCTTCTACGGGGCTTATTTAACGAGATATTTGCATTTTAAGTTTTGCTAAGGAAATTCAAAGTTTTGGCCAAAAATTTGTGATAACAAAATTTCGCCCGTTTCCTTCTACGGGGCTTATTTAACGAGATATTTGCATTTTAAGTTTTGGTAAATTTAGTGATAACAAAATTTCGCCCTTTTCCTTCTACGGGGCTTATTTAACGAGATTTTTTCATTTTAAGTTTTGCTAAGGAAATTCAAAATTTTGGCCAAAAATTAGTGATAACAAAATTTCGCCCTTTTCCTTCTACGGGGCTTATTTAACGAGATATTTGCATTTTAAGTTTTGCTAAGGAAATTCAAAATTTTGGCCAAAAATTTGTGATAACAAAATTTCGCCCGTTTCCTTCTACGGGGCTTATTTAACAAGATATTTGCATTTTAAGTTTTGGTAAATTTAGTGATAACAAAATTTCGCCCTTTTCCTTCTACGGGGCTTATTTAACGAGATTTTTGCATTTTAAGTTTTGCTAAGGAAATTCAAAATTTTGGCCAAAAATTAGTGATAACAAAATTTCGCCCTTTTCCTTCTACGGGGCTTATGTAACGAGATATTTGCATTTTTAGTTTTGCTTAGGAAATTCAAAATTTTGGCCAAAAATTAGTGATAACAAAATTTCGCCCGTTTCCTTCTACGGGGCTTATTTAACGAGATATTTGCATTTTAAGTTTTGGTAAATTTAGTGATAACAAAATTTCGCCCTTTTCCTTCTACGGGGCTTATTTAACGAGATTTTTGCATTTTAAGTTTTGCTAAGGAAATTCAAAATTTTGGCCAAAAATTAGTGATAACAAAATTTCGCCTTTTCCTTCTACGGGGCTTATGTAACGAGATATTTGCATTTTTAGTTTTGCTTAGGAAATTCAAAATTTTGGCCAAAAATTAGTGATAACAAAATTTCGCCCTTTTCCTTCTACGGGGCTTATGTAACGAGATATTTGCATTTTTAGTTTTGCTTAGGAAATTCAAAATTTTGGCCAAAAATTAGTGATAACAAAATTTCGCCCTTTTCCTTCTACGGGGCTTATGTAACGAGATATTTGCATTTTTAGTTTTGCTTAGGAAATTCAAAATTTTGGCCAAAAATTAGTGATAACAAAATTTCGCCCTTTTCCTTCTACGGGGCTTATGTAACGAGATATTTGCATTTTTAGTTTTGCTTAGGAAATTCAAAATTTTGGCCAAAAATTAGTGATATCAAAATTTCGCCCTTTTCCTTCTACGGGGCTTATTTAACGAGATTTTTGCATTTTAAGTTTTGCTAAGGAAATTCAAAATTTTGGCCAAAAAATAGTGATAACAAAATTTCGCCCTTTTCCTTCTACGGGGCTTATTTAACGAGATATTTGCATTTTAAGTTTTGCTAAGGAAATTCAAAATTTTGGCCAAAAATTAGTGATAACAAAATTTTGCCCTTTTCCTTCTACGGGGCTTATTTAACGAGATATTTGCATTTTAAGTGGTCCTAAATTTGGCCAAAAATTAGTGATAACAAAATTTCGCCCTTTTCCTTCTACGGGCCTTATTTAACGAGATATTTGCATTTTAAGTGGTCCTAAATTTGGCCAAAAATTAGTGATAACAAAATTTCGCCCTTTTCCTTCTACGGGGCTTATTTAACGAGATATTTGCATTTTAAGTTTTGCTAAGGAAATTCAAAATTTTGGCCAAAAATTAGTGATAACAAAATTTCGCCCTTTTCCTTCTACGGGGCTTATTTAACGAGATATTTGCATTTTAAGTTTTGCTAAGGAAATTCAAAATTTTGGCCAAAAATTAGTGATAACAAAATTTCGCCCTTTTCCTTCTACGGGGCTTATGTAACGAGATATTTGCATTTTTAGTTTTGCTTAGGAAATTCAAAATTTTGGCCAAAAATTAGTGATAACAAAATTTTGCCCTTTTCCTTCTACGGGGCTTATTTAACGAGATATTTGCATTTTAAGTTTTGCTAAGGAAATTCAAAATTTTGGCCAAAAATTAGTGATAACAAAATTTCGCCCTTTTCCTTCTACGGGGCTTATTTAACGAGATATTTGCATTTTAAGTTTTGATAAGGAAATTCAAAATTTTGGCCAAAAATTAGTGATAACAAAATTTCGCCCTTTTCCTTCTACGGGGCTTATTTTACGAGATATTTGCATTTTAAGTTTTGCTAAGGAAATTCAAATATTTGGCCAAAAATTTGTGATAACAAAATTTCGCCCGTTTCCTTCTACGGGGCTTATTTAACGAGATATTTGCATTTTAAGTTTTGGTAAAGTTAGTGATAACAAAATTTCGCCCTTTTCCTTCTACGGGGCTTATTTAACGAGATTTTTGCATTTTAAGTTTTGCTAAGGAAATTCAAAATTTTGGCCAAAAATTAGTGATAACAAAATTTCGCCCTTTTCCTTCTACGGGGCTTATTTAACGAGATATTTGCATTTTAAGTTTTGCTAAGGAAATTCAAAATTTTGGCCAAAAATTAGTGATAACAAAATTTCGCCCTTTTCCTTCTACGGGGCTTATTTAACGAGATATTTGCATTTTAAGTTTTGCTAAGGAAATTCAAATTTTGGCCAAAAATTAGTGATAACAAAATTTCGCCCTTTTCCTTCTACGGGGCTTATTTAACGAGATATTTGCATTTTAAGTGGTCCTAAATTTGGCCAAAAATTAGTGATAACAAAATTTCGCCCTTTTCCTTCTACGGGGCTTATTTAACGAGATATTTGCATTTTAAGTTTTGCTAAGGAAATTCAAAATTTTGGCCAAAAATTAGTGATAACAAAATTTCGCCCTTTTCCTTCTACGGGGCTTATTTAACGAGATATTTGCATTTTAAGTTTTGCTAAGGAAATTCAAAATTTTGGCCAAAAATTAGTGATAACAAAATTTCGCCCTTTTCCTTCTACGGGGCTTATGTAACGAGATATTTGCATTTTTAGTTTTGCTTAGGAAATTCAAAATTTTGGCCAAAAATTAGTGATAACAAAATTTTGCCCTTTTCCTTCTACGGGGCTTATTTAACGAGATATTTGCCTTTTAAGTTTTGCTAAGGAAATTCAAAATTTTGGCCAAAAATTAGTGATAACAAAATTTCGCCCTTTTCCCTCTACGGGGCTTATTTAACGAGATATTTGCATTTTAAGTGGTCCTAAATTTGGCCAAAAATTAGTGATAACAAAATTTCGCCCTTTTCCTTCTACGGGGCTTATTTAACGAGATATTTGCATTTTAAGTTTTGCTAAGGAAATTCAAAATTTTGGCCAAAAATTAGTGGTAACAAAATTTCGCCCTTTTCCTTCTACGGGGCTTATTTAACGAGATATTTGCATTTTAAGTGGTCCTAAATTTGGCCAAAAATTAGTGATAACAAAATTTCGCCCTTTTCCTTCTACGGGGCTTATTTAACGAGATATTTGCATTTTAAGTTTTGCTAAGGAAATTCAAATTTTGGCCAAAAATTAGTGATAACAAAATTTCGCCCTTTTCCTTCTACGGGGCTTATTTAACGAGATATTTGCATTTTAAGTTTTGCTAAGGAAATTCAAAATTTTGGCCAAAAATTAGTGATAACAAAATTTCGCCCTTTTCCTTCTACGGGGCTTATGTAACGAGATATTTGCATTTTTAGTTTTGCTTAGGAAATTCAAAATTTTGGCCAAAAATTAGTGATAACAAAATTTTGCCCTTTTCCTTCTACGGGGCTTATTTAACGAGATATTTGCATTTTAAGTGGTCCTAAATTTGGCCAAAAATTAGTGATAACAAAATTTCGCCCTTTTCCTTCTACGGGGCTTATTTAACGAGATATTTGCATTTTAAGTTTTGCTAAGGAAATTCAAAATTTTGGCCAAAAATTAGTGATAACAAAATTTCGCCCTTTTCCCTCTACGGGGCTTATTTAACGAGATATTTGCATTTTAAGTTTTGCTAAGGAAATTCAAAATTTTGGCCAAAAATTAGTGATAACAAAATTTCGCCCTTTTCCTTCTACGGGGCTTATGTAACGAGATATTTGCATTTTTAGTTTTGCTTAGGAAATTCAAAATTTTGGCCAAAGATTAGTGATAACAAAATTTTGCCCTTTTCCTTCTACGGGGCTTATTTAACGAGATATTTGCATTTTAAGTTTTGCTAAGGAAATTCAAAATTTTGGCCAAAAATTAGTGATAACAAAATTTCTCCCTTTTCCTTCTACGGGGCTTATTTAACGAGATATTTGCATTTTAAGTTTTGCTAAGGAAATTCAAAATTTTGGCCAAAAATGAGTGATAACAAAATTTCGCCCTTTTCCTTCTACGGGGCTTATTTTACGAGATATTTGCATTTTAAGTTTTGCTAAGGAAATTCAAATATTTGGCCAAAAATTTGTGATAACAAAATTTCGCCCGTTTCCTTCTACGGGGCTTATTTAACGAGATATTTGCATTTTAAGTTTTGGTAAATTTAGTGATAACAAAATTTCGCCCTTTTCCTTCTTCGGGGCTTATTTAACGAGATTTTTGCATTTTAAGTTTTGCTAAGGAAATTCAAAATTTTGGCCAAAAATTAGTGATAACAAAATTTCGCCCTTTTCCTTCTACGGGGCTTATTTAACGAGATATTTGCATTTTAAGTTTTGCTAAGGAAATTCAAAATTTTGGCCAAAAATTAGTGATAACAAAATTTCGCCCTTTTCCTTCTACGGGGCTTATGTAACGAGATATTTGCATTTTTAGTTTTGCTTAGGAAATTCAAAATTTTGGCCAAAAATTAGTGATAACAAAATTTCGCCCTTTTCCTTCTACGGGGCTTATTTAACGAGATATTTGCATTTTAAGTTTTGCTAAGGAAATTCAAAATTTTGGCCAAAAATTAGTGGTAACAAAATTTCGCCCTTTTCCTTCTACGGGCCTTATTTAACGAGATATTTGCATTTTAAGTGGTCCTAAATTTGGCCAAAAATTAGTGATAACAAAATTTCGCCCTTTTCCTTCTACGGGGCTTATTTAACGAGATATTTGCATTTTAAGTTTTGCTAAGGAAATTCAAAATTTTGGCCAAAAATTAGTGATAACAAAATTTTGCCCTTTTCCTTCTACGGGGCTTATTTAACGAGATATTTGCATTTTAAGTTTTGCTAAGGAAATTCAAATATTTGGCCAAAAATTTGTGATAACAAAATTTCGCCCGTTTCCTTCTACGGGGCTTATTTAACGAGATATTTGCATTTTAAGTTTTGGTAAATTTAGTGATAACAAAATTTCGCCCTTTTCCTTCTACGGGGCTTATTTAACGAGATATTTGCATTTTAAGTTTTGCTAAGGAAATTCAAAATTTTGGCCAAAAATTAGTGATAACAAAATTTCGCCCTTTTCCTTCTACGGGGCTTATGTAACGAGATATTTGCATTTTTAGTTTTGCTTAGGAAATTCAAAATTTTGGCCAAAAATTAGTGATAACAAAATTTCGCCCTTTTCCCTCTACGGGGCTTATTTAACGAGATATTTGCATTTTAAGTTTTGCTAAGGAAATTCAAAATTTTGGCCAAAAATTAGTGATAACAAAATTTCGCCCTTTTCCTTCTACGGGGCTTATGTAACGAGATATTTGCATTTTTAGTTTTGCTTAGGAAATTCAAAATTTTGGCCAAAGATTAGTGATAACAAAATTTTGCCCTTTTCCTTCTACGGGGCTTATTTAACGAGATATTTGCATTTTAAGTTTTGCTAAGGAAATTCAAAATTTTGGCCAAAAATTAGTGATAACAAAATTTCTCCCTTTTCCTTCTACGGGGCTTATTTAACGAGATATTTGCATTTTAAGTTTTGCTAAGGAAATTCAAAATTTTGGCCAAAAATTAGTGATAACAAAATTTCGCCCTTTTCCTTCTACGGGGCTTATTTTACGAGATATTTGCATTTTAAGTTTTGCTAAGGAAATTCAAATATTTGGCCAAAAATTTGTGATAACAAAATTTCGCCCGTTTCCTTCTACGGGGCTTATTTAACGAGATATTTGCATTTTAAGTTTTGGTAAATTTAGTGATAACAAAATTTCGCCCTTTTCCTTCTACGGGGCTTATTTAACGAGATTTTTGCATTTTAAGTTTTGCTAAGGAAATTCAAAATTTTCGCCAAAAATTAGTGATAACAAAATTTCGCCCTTTTCCTTCTACGGGGCTTATTTAACGAGATATTTGCATTTTAAGTTTTGCTAAGGAAATTCAAAATTTTGGCCAAAAATTTGTGATAACAAAATTTCGCCCGTTTCCTTCTACGGGGCTTATTTAACGAGATATTTGCATTTTAAGTTTTGGTAAATTTAGTGATAACAAAATTTCGCCCTTTTCCTTCTACGGGGCTTATTTAACGAGATTTTTTCATTTTAAGTTTTGCTAAGGAAATTCAAAATTTTGGCCAAAAATTAGTGATAACAAAATTTCGCCCTTTTCCTTCTACGGGGCTTATTTAACGAGATATTTGCATTTTAAGTTTTGCTAAGGAAATTCAAAATTTTGGCCAAAAATTTGTGATAACAAAATTTCGCCCGTTTCCTTCTACGGGGCTTATTTAACGAGATATTTGCATTTTAAGTTTTGGTAAATTTAGTGATAACAAAATTTCGCCCTTTTCCTTCTACGGGGCTTATTTAACGAGATTTTTGCATTTTAAGTTTTGCTAAGGAAATTCAAAATTTTGGCCAAAAATTAGTGATAACAAAATTTCGCCCTTTTCCTTCTACGGGGCTTATGTAACGAGATATTTGCATTTTTAGTTTTGCTTAGGAAATTCAAAATTTTGGCCAAAAATTAGTGATAACAAAATTTCGCCCGTTTCCTTCTACGGGGCTTATTTAACGAGATATTTGCATTTTAAGTTTTGGTAAATTTAGTGATAACAAAATTTCGCCCTTTTCCTTCTACGGGGCTTATTTAACGAGAGTTTTGCATTTTAAGTTTTGCTAAGGAAATTCAAAATTTTGGCCAAAAATTAGTGATAACAAAATTTCGCCCTTTTCCTTCTACGGGGCTTATGTAACGAGATATTTGCATTTTTAGTTTTGCTTAGGAAATTCAAAATTTTGGCCAAAAATTAGTGATAACAAAATTTCGCCCTTTTCCTTCTACGGGGCTTATGTAACGAGATATTTGCATTTTTAGTTTTGCTTAGGAAATTCAAAATTTTGGCCAAAAATTAGTGATAACAAAATTTCGCCCTTTTCCTTCTACGGGGCTTATGTAACGAGATATTTGCATTTTTAGTTTTGCTTAGGAAATTCAAAATTTTGGCCAAAAATTAGTGATAACAAAATTTCGCCCTTTTCCTTCTACGGGGCTTATGTAACGAGATATTTGCATTTTTAGTTTTGCTTAGGAAATTCAAAATTTTGGCCAAAAATTAGTGATAACAAAATTTCGCCCTTTTCCTTCTACGGGGCTTATTAAACGAGATTTTTGCATTTTAAGTTTTGCTAAGGAAATTCAAAATTTTGGCCAAAAAATAGTGATAACAAAATTTCGCCCTTTTCCTTCTACGGGGCTTATTTAACGAGATATTTGCATTTTAAGTTTTGCTAAGGAAATTCAAAATTTTGGCCAAAAATTAGTGATAACAAAATTTTGCCCTTTTCCTTCTACGGGGCTTATTTAACGAGATATTTGCATTTTAAGTGGTCCTAAATTTGGCCAAAAATTAGTGATAACAAAATTTCGCCCTTTTCCTTCTACGGGGCTTATTTTACGAGATATTTGCATTTTAAGTTTTGCTAAGGAAATTCAAATATTTGGCCAAAAATTTGTGATAACAAAATTTCGCCCGTTTCCTTCTACGGGGCTTATTTAACGAGATATTTGCATTTTAAGTTTTGGTAAATTTAGTGATAACAAAATTTCGCCCTTTTCCTTCTACGGGGCTTATTTAACGAGATTTTTGCATTTTAAGTTTTGCTAAGGAAATTCAAAATTTTGGCCAAAAATTAGTGATAACAAAATTTCGCCCTTTTCCTTCTACGGGGCTTATGTAACGAGATATTTGCATTTTTAGTTTTGCTTAGGAAATTCAAAATTTTGGCCAAAAATTAGTGATAACAAAATTTTGCCCTTTTCCTTCTACGGGGCTTATTTAACGAGATATTTGCATTTTAAGTTTTGCTAAGGAAATTCAAAATTTTGGCCAAAAATTAGTGATAACAAAATTTCGCCCTTTTCCTTCTACGGGGCTTATTTAACGAGATATTTGCATTTTAAGTTTTGATAAGGAAATTCAAAATTTTGGCCAAAAATTAGTGATAACAAAATTTCGCCCTTTTCCTTCTACGGGGCTTATTTTACGAGATATTTGCATTTTAAGTTTTGCTAAGGAAATTCAAATATTTGGCCAAAAATTTGTGATAACAAAATTTCGCCCGTTTCCTTCTACGGGGCTTATTTAACGAGATATTTGCATTTTAAGTTTTGGTAAATTTAGTGATAACAAAATTTCGCCCTTTTCCTTCTACGGGGCTTATTTAACGAGATTTTTGCATTTTAAGTTTTGCTAAGGAAATTCAAAATTTTGGCCAAAAATTAGTGATAACAAAATTTCGCCCTTTTCCTTCTACGGGGCTTATTTAACGAGATATTTGCATTTTAAGTTTTGCTAAGGAAATTCAAAATTTTGGCCAAAAATTAGTGATAACAAAATTTCGCCCTTTTCCTTCTACGGGGCTTATTTAACGAGATATTTGCATTTTAAGTTTTGCTAAGGAAATTCAAAATTTTGGCCAAAAATTAGTGATAACAAAATTTCGCCCTTTTCCTTCTACGGGGCTTATTTAACGAGATATTTGCATTTTAAGTTTTGCTAAGGAAATTCAAAATTTTGGCCAAAAATTAGTGATAACAAAATTTCGCCCTTTTCCTTCTACGGGGCTTATTTAACGAGATATTTGCATTTTAAGTTTTGCTAAGAAAATTCAAAATTTTGGCCAAAAATTAGTGATAACAAAATTTCGCCCTTTTCCTTCTACGGGGCTTATGTAACGAGATATTTGCATTTTTAGTTTTGCTTAGGAAATTCAAAATTTTGGCCAAAAATTAGTGATAACAAAATTTTGCCCTTTTCCTTCTACGGGGCTTATTTAACGAGATATTTGCCTTTTAAGTTTTGCTAAGGAAATTCAAAATTTTGGCCAAAAATTAGTGATAACAAAATTTCGCCCTTTTCCCTCTACGGGGCTTATTTAACGAGATATTTGCATTTTAAGTGGTCCTAAATTTGGCCAAAAATTAGTGATAACAAAATTTCGCCCTTTTCCTTCTACGGGGCTTATTTAACGAGATATTTGCATTTTAAGTTTTGCTAAGGAAATTCAAAATTTTGGCCAAAAATTAGTGATAACAAAATTTTGCCCTTTTCCCTCTTCGGGGCTTATTTAACGAGATATTTGCATTTTAAATTTTGCTAAGGAAATTCAAAATTTTGGCCAAAAATTAGTGATAACAAAATTTCGCCCTTTTCCTTCTACGGGGCTTATGTAACGAGATATTTGCATTTTTAGTTTTGCTTAGGAAATTCAAAATTTTGGCCAAAAATTAGTGATAACAAAATTTCGCCCTTTTCCTTCTACGGGGCTTATTTAACGAGATATTTGCATTTTAAGTTTTGCTAAGGAAATTCAAAATTTTGGCCAAAAATTATTGGTAACAAAATTTCGCCCTTTTCCTTCTACGGGGCTTATTTAACGAGATATTTGCATTTTAAGTGGTCCTAAATTTGGCCAAAAATTAGTGATAACAAAATTTCGCCCTTTTCCTTCTACGGGGCTTATTTAACGAGATATTTGCATTTTAAGTTTTGCTAAGGAAATTCAAAATTTTGGCCAAAAATTAGTGATAACAAAATTTCGCCCTTTTCCCTCTACGGGGCTTATTTAACGAGATATTTGCATTTTAAGTTTTGCTAAGGAAATTCAAAATTTTGGCCAAAAATTAGTGATAACAAAATTTCGCCCTTTTCCTTCTACGGGGCTTATGTAACGAGATATTTGCATTTTTAGTTTTGCTTAGGAAATTCAAAATTTTGGCCAAAAATTAGTGATAACAAAATTTTGCCCTTTTCCTTCTACGGGGCTTATTTAACGAGATATTTGCCTTTTAAGTTTTGCTATGGAAATTCAAAATTTTGGCCAAAAATTAGTGATAACAAAATTTCGCACTTTTCCCTCTACGGGGCTTATTTAACGAGATATTTGCATTTTAAGTGGTCCTATATTTGGCCAAAAATTAGTGATAACAAAATATCGCCCTTTTCCTTCTACGGGGCTTATTTAACGAGATATTTGCATTTTAAGTTTTGCTAAGGAAATTCAGAATTTTGGCCAAAAATTAGTGATAACAAAATTTCGCCCTTTTCCCTCTACGGGGCTTATTTAACGAGATATTTGCATTTTAAGTTTTGCTAAGGAAATTCAAAATTTTGGCCAAAAATTAGTGATAACAAAATTTCGCCCTTTTCCTTCTACGGGGCTTATGTAACGAGATATTTGCATTTTTAGTTTTGCTTAGGAAATTCAAAATTTTGGCCAAAAATTAGTGATAACAAAATTTTGCCCTTTTCCTTCTACGGGGCTTATTTAACGAGATATTTGCCTTTTAAGTTTTGCTAAGGAAATTCAAAATTTTTGCCAAAAATTAGTGGTAACAAAATTTCGCCCTTTTCCTTCTACGGGGCTTATTTAACGAGATATTTGCATTTTAAGTGGTCCTAAATTTGGCCAAAAATTAGTGATAACAAAATATCGCCCTTTTCCTTCTACGGGGCTTATTTAACGAGATATTTGCATTTTAAGTTTTGCTAAGGAAATTCAGAATTTTGGCCAAAAATTAGTGATAACAAAATTTTGCCCTTTTCCTTCTACGGGGCTTATTTAACGAGATATTTGCCTTTTAAGTTTTGCTAAGGAAATTCAAAATTTTTGCCAAAAATTAGTGGTAACAAAATTTCGCCCTTTTCCCTCTACGGGGCTTATTTAACGAGATATTTGCATTTTAAGTTTTGCTAAGGAAATTCAAAATTTTGGCCAAAAATTAGTGATAACAAAATTTCGCCCTTTTCCTTCTACGGGGCTTATGTAACGAGATATTTGCATTTTTAGTTTTGCTTAGGAAATTCAAAATTTTGGCCAAAAATTAGTGATAACAAAATTTTGCCCTTTTCCTTCTACGGGGCTTATTTAACGAGATATTTGCATTTTAAGTTTTGCTAAGGAAATTCAAAATTTTGGCCAAAAATTAGTGATAACAAAATTTCTCCCTTTTCCTTCTACGAGGCTTATTTAACGAGATATTTGCATTTTAAGTTTTGCTAAGGAAATTCAAAATTTTGGCCAAAAATTAGTGATAACAAAATTTCGCCCTTTTCCTTCTACGGGGCTTATGTAACGAGATATTTGCATTTTTAGTTTTGCTTAGGAAATTCAAAATTTTGGCCAAAAATTAGTGATAACAAAATTTTGCCCTTTTCCTTCTACGGGGCTTATTTAACGAGATATTTGCCTTTTAAGTTTTGCTATGGAAATTCAAAATTTTGGCCAAAAATTAGTGATAACAAAATTTCGCACTTTTCCCTCTACGGGGCTTATTTAACGAGATATTTGCATTTTAAGTGGTCCTAAATTTGGCCAAAAATTAGTGATAACAAAATATCGCCCTTTTCCTTCTACGGGGCTTATTTAACGAGATATTTGCATTTTAAGTTTTGCTAAGGAAATTCAGAATTTTGGCCAAAAATTAGTGATAACAAAATTTCGCCCTTTTCCCTCTACGGGGCTTATTTAACGAGATATTTGCATTTTAAGTTTTGCTAAGGAAATTCAAAATTTTGGCCAAAAATTAGTGATAACAAAATTTCGCCCTTTTCCTTCTACGGGGCTTATGTAACGAGATATTTGCATTTTTAGTTTTGCTTAGGAAATTCAAAATTTTGGCCAAAAATTAGTGATAACAAAATTTTGCCCTTTTCCTTCTACGGGGCTTATTTAACGAGATATTTGCATTTTAAGTTTTGCTAAGGAAATTCAAAATTTTGGCCAAAAATTAGTGATAACAAAATTTCGCCCTTTTCCTTCTACGGGGCTTATTTTACGAGATATTTGCATTTTAAGTTTTGCTAAGGAAATTCAAATATTTGGCCAAAAATTTGGGATAACAAAATTTCGCCCGTTTCCTTCTACGGGGCTTATTTAACGAGATATTTGCATTTTAAGTTTTGGTAAATTTAGTGATAACAAAATTTCGCCCTTTTCCTTCTACGGGGCTTATTTAACGAGATTTTTGCATTTTAAATTTTGCTAAGGAAATTCAAAATTTTGGCCAAAAATTAGTGATAACAAAATTTCGCCCTTTTCCTTCTACGGGGCTTATTTAACGAGATATTTGCATTTTAAGTTTTGGTAAATTTTGGCCAAAAATTAGTAATAACAAAATTTCGCCCTTTTCCTTCTACGGGGCTTATTTAACGAGATATTTACATTTTAAGTTTTGCTCAATTTTGGCCAAAAATTAGTGATAACAAAATGTCGCCCTTTTCCTTCTACGGGGCTTATTTAACGAGATATTTGCATTTTAAGATTTGCTAAGGAAATTCAAAATTTTGGCCAAATATTAGGGATAACAAAATTTCGCCGTTTTCCTTCTACGGGGCTTATTTAACGAGATATTTGCATTTTAAGTTTTGCTAAGGAAATTCAAAATTTTGGCCAAAAATTAGTGATAACAAAATTTCGCCCTTTTCCTTCTACGGGGCTTATTTAACGAGATATTAGCATTTTAAGTTTTGCTACGGAAATTCAAAATTTTGGCCAAAAATTAGTGATAACAAAATTTCGCCCTTTTCCTTCTACGGAGCTTATTTAACGAGATATTTGCATTTTAAGTTTTGCTAAGGAAATTCAAAATTTTGGCCAAAAATTAGTGATAACAAAATTTCGCCCTTTTCCTTCTACGGGGCTTATTTAACGAGATATTTGCATTTTAAGTTTTGCTAAGGAAATTCAAAATTTTGGCCAAAAATTAGAGATAACAAAATTTCGCCCTTTTCCTTCTACGGCCTTTTCGTTCTACGGGGCTTATTTAACGAGATTTTTGCATTTTAAGTTTTGGTAAATTTTGGCCAAAAATTTGTGCTAACAAAATTTCCCCCTTTTCCTTCTACGGGGCTTATTTAACGAGATATTTGCATTTTAAGTTTTGCTAAGAAAATTCAAAATTTTATCCAAAAATTAGTGATAACAAAATTTCGCCCTTTTCCTTCTACGGGGCTTATTTAACGAGATATTTGCATTTTAAGTTTTGCTAAGGAAATTCAAAATTTTGGCCAACTATTAGGGATAACAAAATTTCGCCGTTTTCCTTCTACGGGGCTTATTTAACGAGATATTTGCATTTTAAGTTTTGCTAAGGAAATTCAAAATTTTGGCCAAAAATTAGTGATAACAAAATTTCGCCCTTTTCCTTCTACGGGGCTTATTTAACGAGATATTAGCATTTTAAGTTTTGCTACGGAAATTCAAAATTTTGGCCAAAAATTAGTGATAACAAAATTTCGCCCTTTTCCTTCTACGGGGCTTATTTAACGAGATATTTGCATTTTAAGTTTTGCTAAGGAAATTCAAAATTTTGGCCAAAAATTAGTGATAAAAAAATTTCGCCCTTTTCCTTCTACGGGGCTTTTTTAACGAAATATTTACATTTTAAGTTTTGCTCAATTTTGGCCAAAAATTAGTGATAACAAAATTTTGCCCTTTTCCTTCTACGGGGCTTATTTAACGAGATATTTGCATTTTAAGTTTTGCTAAGGAAATTCAAAATTTTGGCCAAAAATTAGTGATAACAAAATTTCGCCCTTTTCCTTCTACGGGACTTATTTAACGAGATATTTGCATTTTAAGATTTGCTAAGGAAATTCAAAATTTTGTCCAAATATTAGTGATAACAAAATTTCGCCCTTTTCCTTCTACGGGGCTTATTTAACGAGATATTTGCATTTTAAGTTTTGGTAAGGAAATTCAAAATTTTGGCCAAAAATTAGTGATAACAAAATTTCGCCCTTTTCCTTCTACGGGGCTTATTTAACGAGATATTTGAATTTTAAGTTTTGCTAAGGAAATTCAAAATTTTGACCAAAAATTAGTGATAACAAAATTTCACCCTTTTCCTTTTACGGGGCTTATTTAACGAGATATTTGCATTTTGAGTTTTGCTAAATTTTGGCCAAAAATTTGTGATAACAATATTTCGCCCTTTTCCTTCTACTGGGCTTATTTAACGAGATATTTGCATTTTAAGTTTTGCTAAGGAAATTCAAAATTTTGGCCAAAAATTAGAGATAACAAAATTTCGCCCTTTTCCTTCTACGGCCTTTTCGTTCTACGCGGCTTATTTAACGAGATATTTGCATTTTAAGTTTTGGTAAATTTTGGCCAAAAATTTGTGATAACAAAATTTCCCCCTTTTCCTTCTACGGGGCTTATTTAACGAGATATTTGCATTTTAAGTTTTGCTAAGAAAATTCAAAATTTTATCCAAAAATTAGTGATAACAAAATTTCGCCCTTTTCCTTCTACGGGGCTTATTTAACGAGATATTTACATTTTAAGTTTTGGTAAATTTTGGCCAAAAATTTGTGATAACAAAATTTCGCCCTTTTCCTTCTACGGGGCTTATTTAACGAGATATTTGCATTTTAAGTTTTGCTAAGGAAATACAAAATTTTATCCAAAAATTAGTGATAACTAAATTTCGCCCTTTTCCTTCTACGGGGCTTATTTAACGAGATATTTGCATTTTAAGTTTTGGTAAATTTTGGCCAAAAATTTGTGATAACAAAATTTCACCCTTTTCCTTCTACGGGGCTTATTTAACGAGATATTTGCATTTTAAGTTTTGCTAAGGAAATTCAAAATTTTATCCAAAAATTAGTGATAACAAAATTTCGTTTTTGGGCTTATTTAACGAGATATTTGCATTTTAAGTTTTGCTAAGGAAATTCAAAATTTTATCCAAAAATTAGTGATAACAAAATTTCGCCCTTTTCCTTCTACGGGGCTTATTTAACGAGATATTTGCAGTTTAGGTTTTGCTAAGGAAATTCAAAATTTTGGCCAAAAATTAGTGATAACAAAATGTCACCCTTTTCCTTTTACGGGGCTTATTTAACGAGATATTTGCATTTTAAGTTTTGGTAAATTTTGGCCAAAAAATTGTGATAACAAAATTTCGCTCTTTTCCTTCTACGGGGCTTATTTAACGAGATATTTGCATTTTAAGTTTTGGTAAATTTTGGCCAAAAATTTGTGATAACAAAATTTCGCCCTTTTCCTTCTACGGGGCTTATTTAACGAGATATTTGAATTTTAAGTTTTGCTAAGGAAGTTCAAAATTTTATCCAAAAATTAGTGATAACAAAATTTTGCCCTTTTCCTTCTACGGGGCTTATTTAACGAGATATTTGCATTTTAAGTTTTGCTAAGGAAATTCAAAATTTTATCCAAAAATTAGTGATAACAAAATTTCGCACTTTTCCTTCTACGGGGCTTATTTAACGAGATATTTGCATTTTAAATTTTGCTAAGGAAATTCAAAATTTTGGCCAAAAATTAGTGATAACAAAATTTCGCCCTTTTCCTTCTACGGGGCTTATTTAACGAGATATTTGCATTTTAAGTTTTGGTAAATTTTGGCCAAAAATGTGTGATAACAAAATTTCGCCTTTTTCCTTCTACGGGGCTTATTTAACGAGATATTTGCATTTTAAGATTTGCTAAGGAAATTCAACATTTTGGCAAAAAATTAGTGATAACAAAATTTCGCCCTTTTCCTTCTACGGGGCTTATTTAACGAGATATTTGCATTTTAAGTTTTGCTAAGGAAATTCAAAATTTTGGCAAAAAATTAGTGATAACAAAATTTCGCCCTTTTCCTTCTACGGGGCTTATTTAACGAGATATTTGCATTTTAAATTTTGCTAAAAAAATGTGATAACAAAATTGTAAAATGTAAAATGTAAAATGTAAAATGTAAAATGTAAAATGTAAAATGTAAAATGTAAAATGTAAAATGTAAAATGTAAAATGTAAAATGTAAAATGTAAAATGTAAAATGTAAAATGTAAAATGTAAAATGTAAAATGTAAAATGTAAAATGTAAAATGTAAAATGTAAAATGTAAAATGTAAAATGTAAAATGTAAAATGTAAAATGTAAAATGTAAAATGTAAAATGTAAAATGTAAAATGTAAAATGTAAAATGTAAAATGTAAAATGTAAAATGTAAAATGTAAAATGTAAAATGTAAAATGTAAAATGTAAAATGTAAAATGTAAAATGTAAAATGTAAAATGTAAAATGTAAAATGTAAAATGTAAAATGTAAAATGTAAAATGTAAAATGTAAAATGTAAAATGTAAAATGTAAAATGTAAAATGTAAAATGTAAAATGTAAAATGTAAAATGTAAAATGTAAAATGTAAAATGTAAAATGTAAAATGTAAAATGTAAAATGTAAAATGTAAAATGTAAAATGTAAAATGTAAAATGTAAAATGTAAAATGTAAAATGTAAAATGTAAAATGTAAAATGTAAAATGTAAAATGTAAAATGTAAAATGTAAAATGTAAAATGTAAAATGTAAAATGTAAAATGTAAAATGTAAAATGTAAAATGTAAAATGTAAAATGTAAAATGTAAAATGTAAAATGTAAAATGTAAAATGTAAAATGTAAAATGTAAAATGTAAAATGTAAAATGTAAAATGTAAAATGTAAAATGTAAAATGTAAAATGTAAAATGTAAAATGTAAAATGTAAAATGTAAAATGTAAAATGTAAAATGTAAAATGTAAAATGTAAAATGTAAAATGTAAAATGTAAAATGTAAAATGTAAAATGTAAAATGTAAAATGTAAAATGTAAAATGTAAAATGTAAAATGTAAAATGTAAAATGTAAAATGTAAAATGTAAAATGTAAAATGTAAAATGTAAAATGTAAAATGTAAAATGTAAAATGTAAAATGTAAAATGTAAAATGTAAAATGTAAAATGTAAAATGTAAAATGTAAAATGTAAAATGTAAAATGTAAAATGTAAAATGTAAAATGTAAAATGTAAAATGTAAAATGTAAAATGTAAAATGTAAAATGTAAAATGTAAAATGTAAAATGTAAAATGTAAAATGTAAAATGTAAAATGTAAAATGTAAAATGTAAAATGTAAAATGTAAAATGTAAAATGTAAAATGTAAAATGTAAAATGTAAAATGTAAAATGTAAAATGTAAAATGTAAAATGTAAAATGTAAAATGTAAAATGTAAAATGTAAAATGTAAAATGTAAAATGTAAAATGTAAAATGTAAAATGTAAAATGTAAAATGTAAAATGTAAAATGTAAAATGTAAAATGTAAAATGTAAAATGTAAAATGTAAAATGTAAAATGTAAAATGTAAAATGTAAAATGTAAAATGTAAAATGTAAAATGTAAAATGTAAAATGTAAAATGTAAAATGTAAAATGTAAAATGTAAAATGTAAAATGTAAAATGTAAAATGTAAAATGTAAAATGTAAAATGTAAAATGTAAAATGTAAAATGTAAAATGTAAAATGTAAAATGTAAAATGTAAAATGTAAAATGTAAAATGTAAAATGTAAAATGTAAAATGTAAAATGTAAAATGTAAAATGTAAAATGTAAAATGTAAAATGTAAAATGTAAAATGTAAAATGTAAAATGTAAAATGTAAAATGTAAAATGTAAAATGTAAAATGTAAAATGTAAAATGTAAAATGTAAAATGTAAAATGTAAAATGTAAAATGTAAAAGGGCGAAATTCTGTTATCACTATTTTTTTGGCCAAAATTTTGAGTTTTGACGTATTAGTGATAACAAAATTTCGCCCTTTTCCTTCTACGGGGCTTATTTAACGAGATAAATTTCGCCCTTTTCCTTCTACGGCGCTTATTTAACGAGATATTTGCATTTTAACTTTTGCTAAGGAAATTCAAAATTGTGGCCAAAAATTGGTGATAACAAAATTTCGCCCTTTTCCTTCTACGGGGCTTATTTAACGAGATATTTGCATTTTAGGTTTTGCTAAATTTTGGCCAAAAATTTGTGATAACAAAACTTCGCCCTTTTCCTTCTACCGGGCTTATTTAACGAGATATTTGCATTTTAAGTTTTGCTAAATGTTGTTTAGAAGGGCCCTTTTCCTTCTACGGAGCTTATTTAACGAGATATTTGTATTTTAAGTTTTGCTAAATTTTGGCCAAAAATTAGTGATAACAAGATATCGCCCTTTTCCTTCTACGGGGTTTATTTAACGAGATATTTGCATTTTAAATTTTGCTAAGGAAATTCAAAATTTTGGCCAAAAACTAGTGATAACAAAATTTCGCCCTTTTCCTTCTACGGGGCTTATTTAACGAGATATTTGCATTTTAGGTTTTGCTAAATTTTGGCCAAAAATTAGTGATAACAAAATTTCGCACTTTTCCTTCTACGGGGCTTATTTAACGAGATATTTGCATTTTAGGTTTTGCTAAATTTTGGCCAAAAATTAGTGATAACAAAATTTCGCCCTTTTCCTTCTACGGGGCTTATTTTACGAGATATTTGCATTTTAAGTTTTGCTAAATGTTGGCCAAAAATTAGTGATAACAAAATTTCGCCCTTTTCCTTCTACGGGGCTTATTTAACGAGATATTTGCATTTTAGGTTTTACTTAATTTTGGCCAAAAATTAGTGATAACAAAATTTCGCACTTTTCCTTCTACGGGTCTTATTTAGAAGGGCCCTTTTCCTTCTACGGGGCTTATTTAACGAGATATTTGCATTTTAAGTTTTGCTCAATTTTGGCCAAAAATTAGTGGTAACAAAATTTCACCCTTTTCCTTCTACGGGGCTTATTTAACGAGATATTTGCATTTTAAGTTTTCCTAAATTTGGGCAAAAATTAGTGATAACAAAATTTCGCTCTTTTCTTTCTACGGGGCTTATTTAACGAGATATTTGCATTTTAGGTTTTGCTAAATTTTGGCCAAAAATTAGTGATAACAAAATTTCGCCCTTTTCCTTCTACGGGGCTTATTTTACGAGATATTTGCATTTTAAGTTTTGCTCAATTTTGGCCAAAAATTAGTGGTAACAAAATTTCACCCTTTTCCTTCTACGGGGCTTATTTAACGAGATATTTGCATTTTAAGTTTTCCTAAATTTGGGCAAAAATTAGTGATAACAAAATTTCGCTCTTTTCTTTCTACGGGGCTTATTTAACGAGATATTTGCATTTTAGGTTTTGCTAAATTTTGGCCAAAAATTAGTGATAACAAAATTTCGCACTTTTCCTTCTACGGGGCTTATTTAACGAGATATTTGCATTTTAGGTTTTGCTAAATTTTGGCCAAAAATTAGTGATAACAAAATTTCGCCCTTTTCCTTCTACGGGGCTTATTTTACGAGATATTTGCATTTTAAGTTTTGCTAAATTTTGGCCAAAAATTAGTGATAACAAAATTTCGCCCTTTTCCTTCTACGGGGCTTATTTTACGAGATATTTGCATTTTAAGTTTTGCTAAGGAAATTCAAATATTTGGCCAAAAATTTGTGATAACAAAATTTCGCCCGTTTCCTTCTACGGGGCTTATTTAACGAGATATTTGCATTTTAAGTTTTGCTAAGGAAATTCAAAATTTTGGCCAAAAATTAGTGATAACAAAATTTCGCCCTTTTCCTTCTACGGGGCTTATGTAACGAGATATTTGCATTTTTAGTTTTGCTTAGGAAATTCAAAATTTTGGCCAAAAATTAGTGATAACAAAATTTTGCCCTTTTCCTTCTACGGGGCTTATTTAACGAGATATTTGCATTTTAAGTTTTGCTAAGGAAATTCAAAATTTTGGCCAAAAATTAGTGATAACAAAATTTCGCCCTTTTCCTTCTACGGGGCTTATTTAACGAGATATTTGCATTTTAAGTTTTGCTAAGGAAATTCAAAATTTTGGCCAAAAACTAGTGATAACAAAATTTCGCCCTTTTCCTTCTACGGGGCTTATTTTACGAGATATTTGCATTTTAAGTTTTGCTCAATTTTGGCCAAAAATTAGTGGTAACAAAATTTCACCCTTTTCCTTCTACGGGGCTTATTTAACGAGATATTTGCATTTTAAGTTTTCCTAAATTTGGGCAAAAATTAGTGATAACAAAATTTCGCTCTTTTCTTTCTACGGGGCTTATTTAACGAGATATTTGCATTTTAGGTTTTGCTAAATTTTGGCCAAAAATTAGTGATAACAAAATTTCGCCCTTTTCCTTCTACGGGGCTTATTTAACGAGATATTTGCATTTTAAGTTTTGCTAAGGAAATTCAAAATTTTGGCCAAAAATTAGTGGTAACAAAATTTCGCCCTTTTCCTTCTACAGGGCTTATTTAACGAGATATTTGCATTTTAAGTTTTCCTTTTTGGGCAAAAATTAGTGATAACAAAATTTCGCTCTTTTCTTTCTACGGGGCTTATTTAACGAGATATTTGCATTTTAGGTTTTGCTAAATGTTGGCCAAAAATTAGTGATAACAAAATTTCGCACTTTTCCTTCTACGGGGCTTATTTAACGAGATATTTGCATTTTAAGTTTTGCTAAGGAAATTCAAAATTTTGGCCAAAAATTAGTGATAACAAAATTTCGCCCTTTTCCTTCTACGGGGCTTATTTAACGAGATATTTGCATTTTAAGTTTTGCTAAGGAAATTCAAAATTTTGGCCAAAAATTAGTGGTAACAAAATTTCGCCCTTTTCCTTCTACGGGGCTTATTTAACGAGATATTTGCATTTTAAGTTTTCCTAAATTTGGCAAAAATTAGTGATAACAAAATTTCGCTCTTTTCTTTCTACGGGGCTTATTTAACGAGATATTTGCATTTTAGGTTTTGCTAAATTTTGGCCAAAAATTAGTGATAACAAAATTTCGCCCTTTTCCTTCTACGGGGCTTATTTAACGAGATATTTGCATTTTAAGTTTTGCTAAGGAAATTCAAAATTTTGGCCAAAAATTAGTGGTAACAAAATTTCGTCCTTTTCCTTCTACGGGGCTTATTTAACGAGATATTTGCATTTTAAGTTTTGCTAAGGAAATTCAAAATTTTGGCCAAAAATTAGTGGAAACAAAATTTCGCCCTTTTCCTTCTACGGGGCTTATTTAACGAGATATTTGCATTTTAAGTGGTCCTAAATTTGGCCAAAAATTAGTGATAACAAAATTTCGCCCTTTTCCTTCTACGGGGCTTATTTAACGAGATATTTGCATTTTAAGTTTTGCTAAGGAAATTCTAAATTTTGGCCAAAAATTAGTGATAGCAAAATTTCGCCCTTTTCCTTCTACGGGGCTTATTTAACGAGATATTTGCATTTTAAGTTTTCCTAAGGAAATTCTAAATTTTGGCCAAAAATTAGTGATAGCAAAATTTCGCCCTTTTCCTTCTACGGGGCTTATTTAACGAGATATTTGCATTTTAAGTTTTGCTAAATTTTGGCCAAAAATTAGAGATAACAAAATTTCGCCCTTTTCCTTCTACGGGGCTTATGTAACGAGATATTTGCATTTTAAGTTTTGCTAAGGACATTCTAAATTTTGGCCAAAAATTAGTGATAACAAAATTTCGCCCTTTTCCTTCTACGGGGCTTATTTAACGAGATATTTGCATTTTAAGTTTTGCTAAGGAAATTCTAAATTTTGGCCAAAAATTAGTGATAACAAAATTTCGCCCTATTCCTTCTACGGGGCTTATTTAACGAGATATTTGCATTTTAAGTTTTGCTAAATTTTGGCCAAAAATTAGTGATAACAAAATTTCGCCCTTTTCCTTCTACGGGGCTTATTTAACGAGATATTTGCATTTTAAGTTTTGCTAAGGAAATTCTAAATTTTGGCCAAAAATTAGTGATAACAAAATTTCGCCCTTTTCCTTCTACGGGGCTTATTTAACGAGATATTTGCATTTTAAGTTTTGCTAAATTTTCCTTATACGGGGCTTATTTAACGAGATATTTGCATTTTAAGTTTTGCTAAGGAAATTCTAAATTTTGGCCAACAATTAGTGATAACAAAATTTCGCCCTTTTCCTTCTACGGGGCTTATTTAACGAGATATTTGCATTTTAAGTTTTGCTAAATTTTCCTTATACGGGGCTTATTTAACGAGATATTTGCATTTTAAGTTTTGCTAAGGAAATTCTAAATTTTGGCCAAAAATTAGTGATAACAAAATTTCGCCCTTTTCCTTCTACGGGGCTTATTTAACGAGATATTTGAATTTTAAGTTTTGCTAAATTTTGCATAAAAATTAAAATTTCGCCCTTTTCCTTCTACGGGGCTTATTTAACGAGATATTTGCATTTTAAGTTTTGCTAAGGAAATTCTAAATTTTGGCCAACAATTAGTGATAACAAAATTTCGCCCTTTTCCTTCTACGGGGCTTATTTAAGGAGATATTTGCATTTTAAGTTTTGCTAAATTTTGGCCAAAAATTAGTGATAACAAAATGTCGCCCTTTTCCTTCTACGGGGCTTATTTAACGAGATATTTGCATTTTAAGTTTTGCTAAGGAAATTCAAAATTTTGGCCAAAAATTAGTGATAACAAAATTTCGCCCTTTTCCTTCTACGGGGCTTATTTAACGAGATATTAGCATTTTAAGTTTTGCTAAGGAAATTCAAAATTTTGGCCAAAAATTAGTGATAACAAAATTTCGCACTTTTCCTTCTACGGGGCTTATTTAACGAGATATTTGCATTTTAAGTTTTGCTAAGGAAATTCTAAATTTTGGCCAAAAATTAATGGTAACAAAATTTCGCCCTTTTCCTTCTACGGGTCTTATTTAACGAGATATTTGCATTTTAAGTTTTCCTAAATTTGGGCAAAAATTAGTGATAACAAAATTTCGCTCTTTTCTTTCTACGGGGCTTATTTAACGAGATATTTGCATTTTAAGTTTTGCTAAGGAAATTCAAAATTTTGGCCAAAAATTAGTGATAACAAAATTTCGCCCTTTTCCTTCTACGGGGCTTATGTAACGAGATATTTGCATTTTTAGTTTTGCTTAGGAAATTCAAAATTTTGGCCAAAAATTAGTAATAACAAAATTTTGCCCTTTTCCTTCTACGGGGCTTATTTAACGAGATATTTGCATTTTAAGTTTTGCTAAGGAAATTCAAAATTTTGGCCAAAAATTAGTGATAACAAAATTTCGTCCTTTTCCTTCTACGGGGCTTATTTAACGAGATATTTACATTTTAAGTTTTGCTAAGGAAATTCAAAATTTTGGCCAAAAATTAGTGGAAACAAAATTTCGCCCTTTTCCTTCTACGGGGCTTATTTAACGAGATATTTGCATTTTAAGTTTTGCTAAGGAAATTCTAAATTTTGGCCAAAAATTAGTGATAGCAAAATTTCGCCCTTTTCCTTCTACGGGGCTTATTTAACGAGATATTTGCATTTTAAGTTTTCCTAAGGAAATTCTAAATTTTGGCCAAAAATTAGTGATAGCAAAATTTCGCCCTTTTCCTTCTACGGGGCTTATTTAACGAGATATTTGCATTTTAAGTTTTGCTAAATTTTGGCCAAAAATTAGAGATAACAAAATTTCGCCCTTTTCCTTCTACGGGGCTTATGTAACGAGATATTTGCATTTTAAGTTTTGCTAAGGACATTCTAAATTTTGGCCAAAAATTAGTGATAACAAAATTTCGCCCTTTTCCTTCTACGGGGCTTATTTAACGAGATATTTGCATTTTAAGTTTTGCTAAGGAAATTCTAAATTTTGGCCAAAAATTAGTGATAACAAAATTTCGCCCTATTCCTTCTACGGGGCTTATTTAACGAGATATTTGCATTTTAAGTTTTGCTAAATTTTGGCCAAAAATTAGTGATAACAAAATTTCGCCCTTTTCCTTCTACGGGGCTTATTTAACGAGATATTTGCATTTTAAGTTTTGCTAAGGAAATTCTAAATTTTGGCCAAAAATTAGTGATAACAAAATTTCGCCCTTTTCCTTCTACGGGGCTTATTTAACGAGATATTTGCATTTTAAGTTTTGCTAAATTTTCCTTATACGGGGCTTATTTAACGAGATATTTGCATTTTAAGTTTTGCTAAGGAAATTCTAAATTTTGGCCAACAATTAGTGATAACAAAATTTCGCCCTTTTCCTTCTACGGGGCTTATTTAACGAGATATTTGCATTTTAAGTTTTGCTAAATTTTCCTTATACGGGGCTTATTTAACGAGATATTTGCATTTTAAGTTTTGCTAAGGAAATTCTAAATTTTGGCCAAAAATTAGTGATAACAAAATTTCGCCCTTTTCCTTCTACGGGGCTTATTTAACGAGATATTTGAATTTTAAGTTTTGCTAAATTTTGCATAAAAATTAAAATTTCGCCCTTTTCCTTCTACGGGGCTTATTTAACGAGATATTTGCATTTTAAGTTTTGCTAAGGAAATTCTAAATTTTGGCCAACAATTAGTGATAACAAAATTTCGCCCTTTTCCTTCTACGGGGCTTATTTAAGGAGATATTTGCATTTTAAGTTTTGCTAAATTTTGGCCAAAAATTAGTGATAACAAAATGTCGCCCTTTTCCTTCTACGGGGCTTATTTAACGAGATATTTGCATTTTAAGTTTTGCTAAGGAAATTCAAAATTTTGGCCAAAAATTAGTGATAACAAAATTTCGCCCTTTTCCTTCTACGGGGCTTATTTAACGAGATATTAGCATTTTAAGTTTTGCTAAGGAAATTCAAAATTTTGGCCAAAAATTAGTGATAACAAAATTTCGCCCTTTTCCTTCTACGGGGCTTATTTAACGAGATATTTGCATTTTAAGTTTTGCTAAGGAAATTCAAAATTTTGGCCAAAAATTAGTGATAACAAAATTTCGCCCTTTTCCTTCTACGGGGCTTATTTAACGAAATATTTACATTTTAAGTTTAGCTCAATTTTGGCCAAAAATTAGTGATAACAAAATTTCGCCCTTTTCCTTCTACGGGGCTTATTTAACGAGATATTTGCATTTTTAGTTTTGCTAAGGAAATTCAAAATTTTGGCCAAAAATTAGTGATAACAAAATTTCGCCCTTTTCCTTCTACGGGGCTTATTTAACGAGATATTTGCATTTTAAATTTTGGTAAATTTTGGCCAAAAATTAGTGATAACAAAATTTCGCCCTTTTCCTTCTACGGGGCTTATTTAACGAAATATTTACATTTTAAGTTTTGCTCAATTTTGGCCAAAAATTTGTGATAACAAAATTTCGCCCTTTTCCTTCTACGGGCTTATTTAACGAGATATTTGCCTTTTAAGTTTTGCTAAGGAAATTCAAAATTTTGGCCAAAAATTAGTGATAACAAAATTTCGCCCTTTTCCCTCTACGGGGCTTATTTAACGAGATTTTTGCATTTTAAGTTTTGCTAAGGAAATTCAAAATTTTGGCCAAAAATTAGTGATAACAAAATTTCGCCCTTTTCCTTCTACGGGGCTTATTTTACGAGATATTTGCATTTTAAGTTTTGCTAAGGAAATTCAAATATTTGGCCAAAAATTTGTGATAACAAAATTTCGCCCGTTTCCTTCTACGGGGCTTATTTAACGAGATATTTGCATTTTAAGTTTTGCTAAGGAAATTCAAAATTTTGGCCAAAAATTAGTGATAACAAAATTTCGCCCTTTTCCTTCTACGGGGCTTATGTAACGAGATATTTGCATTTTTAGTTTTGCTTAGGAAATTCAAAATTTTGGCCAAAAATTAGTGATAACAAAATTTTGCCCTTTTCCTTCTACGGGGCTTATTTAACGAGATATTTGCATTTTAAGTTTTGCTAAGGAAATTCAAAATTTTGGCCAAAAATTAGTGATAACAAAATTTCGCCCTTTTCCTTCTACGGGGCTTATTTAACGAGATATTTGCATTTTAAGTTTTGCTAAGGAAATTCAAAATTTTGGCCAAAAATTAGTGGAAACAAAATTTCGCCCTTTTCCTTCTACGGGGCTTATTTAACGAGATATTTGCATTTTAAGTTTTGCTAAGGAAATTCTAAATTTTGGCCAAAAATTAGTGATAGCAAAATTTCGCCCTTTTCCTTCTACGGGGCTTATTTAACGAGATATTTGCATTTTAAGTTTTCCTAAGGAAATTCTAAATTTTGGCCAAAAATTAGTGATAGCAAAATTTCGCCCTTTTCCTTCTACGGGGCTTATTTAACGAGATATTTGCATTTTAAGTTTTGCTAAATTTTGGCCAAAAATTAGAGATAACAAAATTTCGCCCTTTTCCTTCTACGGGGCTTATGTAACGAGATATTTGCATTTTAAGTTTTGCTAAGGACATTCTAAATTTTGGCCAAAAATTAGTGATAACAAAATTTCGCCCTTTTCCTTCTACGGGGCTTATTTAACGAGATATTTGCATTTTAAGTTTTGCTAAGGAAATTCTAAATTTTGGCCAAAAATTAGTGATAACAAAATTTCGCCCTATTCCTTCTACGGGGCTTATTTAACGAGATATTTGCATTTTAAGTTTTGCTAAATTTTGGCCAAAAATTAGTGATAACAAAATTTCGCCCTTTTCCTTCTACGGGGCTTATTTAACGAGATATTTGCATTTTAAGTTTTGCTAAGGAAATTCTAAATTTTGGCCAAAAATTAGTGATAACAAAATTTCGCCCTTTTCCTTCTACGGGGCTTATTTAACGAGATATTTGCATTTTAAGTTTTGCTAAATTTTCCTTATACGGGGCTTATTTAACGAGATATTTGCATTTTAAGTTTTGCTAAGGAAATTCTAAATTTTGGCCAACAATTAGTGATAACAAAATTTCGCCCTTTTCCTTCTACGGGGCTTATTTAACGAGATATTTGCATTTTAAGTTTTGCTAAATTTTCCTTATACGGGGCTTATTTAACGAGATATTTGCATTTTAAGTTTTGCTAAGGAAATTCTAAATTTTGGCCAAAAATTAGTGATAACAAAATTTCGCCCTTTTCCTTCTACGGGGCTTATTTAACGAGATATTTGAATTTTAAGTTTTGCTAAATTTTGCATAAAAATTAAAATTTCGCCCTTTTCCTTCTACGGGGCTTATTTAACGAGATATTTGCATTTTAAGTTTTGCTAAGGAAATTCTAAATTTTGGCCAACAATTAGTGATAACAAAATTTCGCCCTTTTCCTTCTACGGGGCTTATTTAAGGAGATATTTGCATTTTAAGTTTTGCTAAATTTTGGCCAAAAATTAGTGATAACAAAATGTCGCCCTTTTCCTTCTACGGGGCTTATTTAACGAGATATTTGCATTTTAAGTTTTGCTAAGGAAATTCAAAATTTTGGCCAAAAATTAGTGATAACAAAATTTCGCCCTTTTCCTTCTACGGGGCTTATTTAACGAGATATTAGCATTTTAAGTTTTGCTAAGGAAATTCAAAATTTTGGCCAAAAATTAGTGATAACAAAATTTCGCCCTTTTCCTTCTACGGGGCTTATTTAACGAGATATTTGCATTTTAAGTTTTGCTAAGGAAATTCAAAATTTTGGCCAAAAATTAGTGATAACAAAATTTCGCCCTTTTCCTTCTACGGGGCTTATTTAACGAAATATTTACATTTTAAGTTTAGCTCAATTTTGGCCAAAAATTAGTGATAACAAAATTTCGCCCTTTTCCTTCTACGGGGCTTATTTAACGAGATATTTGCATTTTTAGTTTTGCTAAGGAAATTCAAAATTTTGGCCAAAAATTAGTGAGTTTTGCTAAGGAAATTCAAAATTTTGGCCAAAAATTAGTGATAACAAAATTTCGCCCTTTTCCTTCTACGGGGCTTATTTAACGAGATATTTGCATTTTAAATTTTGGTAAATTTTGGCCAAAAATTAGTGATAACAAAATTTCGCCCTTTTCCTTCTACGGGGCTTATTTAACGAAATATTTACATTTTAAGTTTTGCTCAATTTTGGCCAAAAATTTGTGATAACAAAATTTCGCCCTTTTCCTTCTACGGGCTTATTTAACGAGATATTTGCCTTTTAAGTTTTGCTAAGGAAATTCAAAATTTTGGCCAAAAATTAGTGATAACAAAATTTCGCCCTTTTCCCTCTACGGGGCTTATTTAACGAGATTTTTGCATTTTAAGTTTTGCTAAGGAAATTCAAAATTTTGGCCAAAAATTAGTGATAACAAAATTTCGCCCTTTTCCTTCTACGGGGCTTATTTTACGAGATATTTGCATTTTAAGTTTTGCTAAGGAAATTCAAATATTTGGCCAAAAATTTGTGATAACAAAATTTCGCCCGTTTCCTTCTACGGGGCTTATTTAACGAGATATTTGCATTTTAAGTTTTGCTAAGGAAATTCAAAATTTTGGCCAAAAATTAGTGATAACAAAATTTCGCCCTTTTCCTTCTACGGGGCTTATGTAACGAGATATTTGCATTTTTAGTTTTGCTTAGGAAATTCAAAATTTTGGCCAAAAATTAGTGATAACAAAATTTTGCCCTTTTCCTTCTACGGGGCTTATTTAACGAGATATTTGCATTTTAAGTTTTGCTAAGGAAATTCAAAATTTTGGCCAAAAATTAGTGATAACAAAATTTCGCCCTTTTCCTTCTACGGGGCTTATTTAACGAGATATTTGCATTTTAAGTTTTGCTAAGGAAATTCAAAATTTTGGCCAAAAATTAGTGATAACAAAATTTCGCCCTTTTCCTTCTACGGGGCTTATTTTACGAGATATTTGCATTTTAAGTTTTGCTAAGGAAATTCAAATATTTGGCCAAAAATTTGTGATAACAAAATTTCGCCCGTTTCCTTCTACGGGGCTTATTTAACGAGATATTTGCATTTTAAGTTTTGGTAAATTTAGTGATAACAAAATTTCGCCCTTTTCCTTCTACGGGGCTTATTTAACGAGATTTTTGCATTTTAAGTTTTGCTAGGTTTAGGTTAGGTTTAGGTTAGGGTGGCAGCCGTATTTTTTTACAAGCTCACATAGACCAGTTTAGGTCCCTAGTGTTACCACGGGCTGAAATGCCCCTCATCGAAACCAACCTGTTTGATATATAAATTTATCGATAGTACGAATATCAGTACTGGAAAGATCTGTTAGGCTGCCTAAAAAGGCCGACCCCAGTATATCCAGTCGTCGTTTACTCAAAGCGGGACAGTCGCAAAGCAAGTGCTCAATGCTCTCCACTTCTTCCTCATCTCCACAGCTTCGGCAGAAGTCATTGGACTCAATACCCAATCTTTTGGCGTGTTCGCCGATCAAGCAGTGTCCCGTCAGAACCTGTACTAACGTAGACAATCGTTTCCTCTCTAGTGCGAGGAGATATTTTGACCTTCTCAGGTCATACCTTGGCCAGATTTGTCTAGCTACCCTGCAGGTGCCGATTTCTGTCCATCTATCGTTGGACTGCCTGATTGCCTCTTGCCTAAGCCAAAGCTTGCACGTGGATAGTGGCGCACCAATATATGCAAATTCTTCGAGAATTTGTAATGTCGTCCCTTTCCTAGCAAGTTCATCGGCTTTGCAGTTCCCCGGGATATCCCTATGCCCAGGCACCCATATGAGGTGTATATTAAACTGCTCAGCCATCTCGTTAAGAGATCTGCGGCAGTCGAGGGCTGTTTGTGAATTTAGGGATGTTGCCTCCAGAGAATTGATGGCAGCCTGGCTGTCCGAGTAAATGACAACGCCATTGTTGGTTACTATGTTGCGACTCAGCCACTTGGCGACTTCCCATATTGCCATTATTTCGGCTTGATAGACACTGCAGGTATCTGGTAGTCTGTGAGCTATATCCAGACTAAGTTCTTCACAATGTACGCCGAAGCCAACCTTTTCATCAAGCTTCGAACCATCCGTGTAAAAGTGGAGATGGTTTATATTACCTGGTATTCTGCCGACCCATTCATCTCTGGCGGGAATCATAGTGATGTAATTTCTCTCGAAGGTGTACACTGTTGGTATATAGTCCACTCGGTCGGTTACCATAGCACTACACTTTGATATCCTCATGTGACCATAGTTCTTGTACCTCCACATTGATAGGCAGTTTAATCTTATTGCCGCTTTGGTTGCAACTTCTCTCGCCACAATATTAATCGGCAGTATATGGAGTAGGGCTTGTAGAGACTCGGTCGCTGTAGTCCTTAAGGCTCCGCTTATGCTCAGGCAGGCAGTCCTCTGAACCTTTGTTAGTAGGTTGGTAATGGTTAGTTTGTCAGTTGCCGTCCACCATACCACAATACCGTATAACAGTATTGGACGAACTACTGCTATATATATCCAGTGGACGATTTTAGGAGAGAGTCCCCACCGCGACCCTACAGCCTTTTTGCAGGAATATAAGGCGACGTTGGCCTTCCTTACACGTTCCAATACGTTAAGTCTAAATAACATTTTCCTATCTAGAATTATTCCTAAAAATTTTGCACTTTCAGAAAAGACTAGATCTGTTCCATTTATCCGAGGTGGAGGGTCCACATGTGGGACATTATTCATCCTAGTAAAGAGAACCAATTCTGTCTTGTTGGGGTTAACGCCCAAACCGCTGCTTCTGGCCCATCTAGCCAACTTGTTCAGAGCCACCTGTAGGATGTCTCTGAGGACGTTTACGAATTTGCCACTCACTGCGATTGCCACGTCGTCCGCATATGCCACGACCTTGCAGCCACAACGTTCTAGATCTAGCAGGATTTCATTCACCGCTAGGTTCCAAATTAGTGGAGACAATACTCCTCCTTGCGGGGTCCCTCTGTTTACATACCTTGTTAGAGTTGTGGACCCTAGACATGCTGTTATGCGTCTTCTGGTGAGCAGACTTTGAATTAGTCTAATCAAACTAGTGTTAACTTTTAGATGTGAGAGTGCCGCAATTACCGCATCGGAATGAATGTTGTTAAAAGCCCCTTCTATGTCAAGAAATGCCACCATGGTGAATTCCTTGAAATGCAGGGACGATTCGATAGTGCTCACAAGTTCGTGCAGGGCTGATTCAGTAGACTTGCCCTTGTTGTAAGCATGTTGGTTCCCCGACAGGAGTTTTGTATCCAGGTTTTCCCTAATGAAATGATCTAAAAGTCTTTCCAGACCTTTCAATAAGAACGAGGATAGGCTAATTGGTCTGAAGTCTTTTGGCCTAGTGTGTGATATCTTTCCCGCTTTAGGTATGAATACCACTTTGGTATCCCTCCATCGATTCGGGACGTATGAAAGCCTGATACAGCCTACATAAATTTTCTCCAGCCAGGGGATAATGTACTTTAACATTTTCTGCATTTCTGCTGGAGTGATGCCATCTGGTCCAGGTGACTTGAAGGGCTCAAAGCTGTTAATAGCCCAGCTTATTCTGGATCTCTCAGTCAAGAAGCTAGCGACGCTCGCAGTCCACTCGCACTCTTGTTGGTCCTGCTGATCCTCGGGTTCTGTTATAGAGTTCCCCGGGAAATGTGTGTCGAGCAGTACATTGAGCGACTGCTCGCTGTTTTTGGTCCAGTTATTTGCCTCATCCTGTAAATATCCCACTGTACAGGGTGAAGCAGATAATATCTTCCTCAGCCTAGCGGCGTCGGAGACCTTTTCCACTTCACCACAGAAGGTATACCAAGAGCGCCTTTGCGCCTTTCTAAGCTCCTTCTTATAGATCTTGAGTTGCTCTTTATAGGCATCCCAATCATTAGCGACCCCAGTAGATTTAGCCTTATTGAATAGCTTGTTGCAGGTCTTTTTCATAGCCGTTAGCTCAGAAGTCCACCATTGGGGTTTAGTTTTACCCTTGTACCTTGTTTTTGGACAGGCTTCTTCAAGGGATCTATTGAATGATATGGTGATATGATCGACCAGATTATCCAAACCGGCTTTGTCATTCGGTTCGTACGGAAGTTTAGAGTTGAGGACTTTCTTGAAATTCTTCTCATACAGATGCCACTTTGTCTTCCTTACATTTCTGTGGACGGCGGGTTTAGGCGCTTTTTCCGCGAGTTTGAACTCAATATAATGATGATCTGAGAATGAGTGGTCGTCCAGTACATTCCACCCAATAATTTTGTCTGACAGCCGGTCAGTAGCAAACGTTACGTCGAGTACCTCTTGTCTGTCTTTAATTGTGAAGGTCGGTTTATTACCTATGTTACAAATACTAAGATTGGTAGTTAGAATAAAGTCAAGAAGCGAATCACCCCTATTGTTTATATCCGTACTACCCCAGATAGTATGATGAGCGTTCGTGTCTGCGCCAATAATCAGCTCGAGCTCGTCAGACGTTGCTTCTTCTACTACTTCCCTGAATAGAGCAGTCGGTACTACAGATTCATAAGGCAAGTAGCTGGAGACCACCCAATATATGCGATTACCGATCTCCAGGCTAGCAGCTGTTTGGTCTTTACCACTTAAATTAGTCAGGAGAAAGATACTTAGATCTTTCCTGGCCAAAATGCAGGTTCTTGGAGTGCCTTCACAGTTGGCCACAAGCAGTTTAAAGTTGGGTGTCCTAATACCGCACACCCTTCCTCCCACTACGTAGGGCTCCTGTATCAGGACGAGTTTTGCTAAGGAAATTCAAAATTTTGGCCAAAAATTAGTGATAACAAAATTTCGCCCTTTTCCTTCTACGGGGCTTATTTAACGAGATATTTGCATTTTAAGTGGTCCTAAATTTGGCCAAAAATTAGTGATAACAAAATTTCGCCCTTTTCCTTCTACGGGGCTTATTTAACGAGATATTTGCATTTTAAGTTTTGCTAAGGAAATTCAAAATTTTGGCCAAAAATTAGTGATAACAAAATTTCGTCCTTTTCCTTCTACGGGGCTTATTTAACGAGATATTTGCATTTTAAGTTTTGCTAAGGAAATTCAAAATTTTGGCCAAAAATTAGTGGAAACAAAATTTCGCCCTTTTCCTTCTACGGGGCTTATTTAACGAGATATTTGCATTTTAAGTGGTCCTAAATTTGGCCAAAAATTAGTGATAACAAAATTTCGCCCTTTTCCTTCTACGGGGCTTATTTAACGAGATATTTGCATTTTAAGTTTTGCTAAGGAAATTCTAAATTTTGGCCAAAAATTAGTGATAGCAAAATTTCGCCCTTTTCCTTCTACGGGGCTTATTTAACGAGATATTTGCATTTTAAGTTTTCCTAAGGAAATTCTAAATTTTGGCCAAAAATTAGTGATAGCAAAATTTCGCCCTTTTCCTTCTACGGGGCTTATTTAACGAGATATTTGCATTTTAAGTTTTGCTAAATTTTGGCCAAAAATTAGAGATAACAAAATTTCGCCCTTTTCCTTCTACGGGGCTTATGTAACGAGATATTTGCATTTTAAGTTTTGCTAAGGACATTCTAAATTTTGGCCAAAAATTAGTGATAACAAAATTTCGCCCTTTTCCTTCTACGGGGCTTATTTAACGAGATATTTGCATTTTAAGTTTTGCTAAGGAAATTCTAAATTTTGGCCAAAAATTAGTGATAACAAAATTTCGCCCTATTCCTTCTACGGGGCTTATTTAACGAGATATTTGCATTTTAAGTTTTGCTAAATTTTGGCCAAAAATTAGTGATAACAAAATTTCGCCCTTTTCCTTCTACGGGGCTTATTTAACGAGATATTTGCATTTTAAGTTTTGCTAAGGAAATTCTAAATTTTGGCCAAAAATTAGTGATAACAAAATTTCGCCCTTTTCCTTCTACGGGGCTTATTTAACGAGATATTTGCATTTTAAGTTTTGCTAAATTTTCCTTATACGGGGCTTATTTAACGAGATATTTGCATTTTAAGTTTTGCTAAGGAAATTCTAAATTTTGGCCAACAATTAGTGATAACAAAATTTCGCCCTTTTCCTTCTACGGGGCTTATTTAACGAGATATTTGCATTTTAAGTTTTGCTAAATTTTCCTTATACGGGGCTTATTTAACGAGATATTTGCATTTTAAGTTTTGCTAAGGAAATTCTAAATTTTGGCCAAAAATTAGTGATAACAAAATTTCGCCCTTTTCCTTCTACGGGGCTTATTTAACGAGATATTTGAATTTTAAGTTTTGCTAAATTTTGCATAAAAATTAAAATTTCGCCCTTTTCCTTCTACGGGGCTTATTTAACGAGATATTTGCATTTTAAGTTTTGCTAAGGAAATTCTAAATTTTGGCCAACAATTAGTGATAACAAAATTTCGCCCTTTTCCTTCTACGGGGCTTATTTAAGGAGATATTTGCATTTTAAGTTTTGCTAAATTTTGGCCAAAAATTAGTGATAACAAAATGTCGCCCTTTTCCTTCTACGGGGCTTATTTAACGAGATATTTGCATTTTAAGTTTTGCTAAGGAAATTCAAAATTTTGGCCAAAAATTAGTGATAACAAAATTTCGCCCTTTTCCTTCTACGGGGCTTATTTAACGAGATATTAGCATTTTAAGTTTTGCTAAGGAAATTCAAAATTTTGGCCAAAAATTAGTGATAACAAAATTTCGCCCTTTTCCTTCTACGGGGCTTATTTAACGAGATATTTGCATTTTAAGTTTTGCTAAGGAAATTCAAAATTTTGGCCAAAAATTAGTGATAACAAAATTTCGCCCTTTTCCTTCTACGGGGCTTATTTAACGAAATATTTACATTTTAAGTTTAGCTCAATTTTGGCCAAAAATTAGTGATAACAAAATTTCGCCCTTTTCCTTCTACGGGGCTTATTTAACGAGATATTTGCATTTTTAGTTTTGCTAAGGAAATTCAAAATTTTGGCCAAAAATTAGTGATAACAAAATTTCGCCCTTTTCCTTCTACGGGGCTTATTTAACGAGATATTTGCATTTTAAATTTTGGTAAATTTTGGCCAAAAATTAGTGATAACAAAATTTCGCCCTTTTCCTTCTACGGGGCTTATTTAACGAAATATTTACATTTTAAGTTTTGCTCAATTTTGGCCAAAAATTTGTGATAACAAAATTTCGCCCTTTTCCTTCTACGGGCTTATTTAACGAGATATTTGCCTTTTAAGTTTTGCTAAGGAAATTCAAAATTTTGGCCAAAAATTAGTGATAACAAAATTTCGCCCTTTTCCTTCTACGGGGCTTATTTTACGAGATATTTGCATTTTAAGTTTTGCTAAGGAAATTCAAATATTTGGCCAAAAATTTGTGATAACAAAATTTCGCCCGTTTCCTTCTACGGGGCTTATTTAACGAGATATTTGCATTTTAAGTTTTGCTAAGGAAATTCAAAATTTTGGCCAAAAATTAGTGATAACAAAATTTCGCCCCTTTCCTTCTACGGGGCTTATGTAACGAGATATTTGCATTTTTAGTTTTGCTTAGGAAATTCAAAATTTTGGCCAAAAATTAGTGATAACAAAATTTTGCCCTTTTCCTTCTACGGGGCTTATTTAACGAGATATTTGCATTTTAAGTTTTGCTAAGGAAATTCAAAATTTTGGCCAAAAATTAGTGATAACAAAATTTCGCCCTTTTCCTTCTACGGGGCTTATTTAACGAGATATTTGCATTTTAAGTTTTGCTAAGGAAATTCAAAATTTTGGCCAAAAATTAGTGATAACAAAATTTCGCCCTTTTCCTTCTACGGGGCTTATTTTACGAGATATTTGCATTTTAAGTTTTGCTAAGGAAATTCAAATATTTGGCCAAAAATTTGTGATAACAAAATTTCGCCCGTTTCCTTCTACGGGGCTTATTTAACGAGATATTTGCATTTTAAGTTTTGGTAAATTTAGTGATAACAAAATTTCGCCCTTTTCCTTCTACGGGGCTTATTTAACGAGATTTTTGCATTTTAAGTTTTGCTAAGGAAATTCAAAATTTTGGCCAAAAATTAGTGATAACAAAATTTCGCCCTTTTCCTTCTACGGGGCTTATTTAACGAGATATTTGCATTTTAAGTGGTCCTAAATTTGGCCAAAAATTAGTGATAACAAAATTTCGCCCTTTTCCTTCTACGGGGCTTATTTAACGAGATATTTGCATTTTAAGTTTTGCTAAGGAAATTCAAAATTTTGGCCAAAAATTAGTGATAACAAAATTTCGCCCTTTTCCCTCTACGGGGCTTATTTAACGAGATATTTGCATTTTAAGTTTTGCTAAGGAAATTCAAAATTTTGGCCAAAAATTAGTGATAACAAAATTTCGCCCTTTTCCTTCTACGGGGCTTATGTAACGAGATATTTGCATTTTTAGTTTTGCTTAGGAAATTCAAAATTTTGGCCAAAAATTAGTGATAACAAAATTTTGCCCTTTTCCTTCTACGGGGCTTATTTAACGAGATATTTGCATTTTAAGTTTTGCTAAGGAAATTCAAAATTTTGGCCAAAAATTAGTGATAACAAAATTTCTCCCTTTTCCTTCTACGGGGCTTATTTAACGAGATATTTGCATTTTAAGTTTTGCTAAGGAAATTCAAAATTTTGGCCAAAAATTAGTGATAACAAAATTTCGCCCTTTTCCTTCTACGGGGCTTATTTTACGAGATATTTGCATTTTAAGTTTTGCTAAGGAAATTCAAATATTTGGCCAAAAATTTGTGATAACAAAATTTCGCCCGTTTCCTTCTACGGGGCTTATTTAACGAGATATTTGCATTTTAAATTTTGGTAAATTTAGTGATAACAAAATTTCGCCCTTTTCCTTCTACGGGGCTTATTTAACGAGATTTTTGCATTTTAAGTTTTGCTAAGGAAATTCAAAATTTTGGCCAAAAATTAGTGATAACAAAATTTCGCCCTTTTCCTTCTACGGGGCTTATTTAACGAGATATTTGCATTTTAAGTTTTGCTAAGGAAATTCAAAATTTTGGCCAAAAATTAGTGGTAACAAAATTTCGCCCTTTTCCTTCTACGGGGCTTATTTAACGAGATATTTGCATTTTAAGTGGTCCTAAATTTGGCCAAAAATTAGTGATAACAAAATTTCGCCCTTTTCCTTCTACGGGGCTTATTTAACGAGATATTTGCATTTTAAGTGGTCCTAAATTTGGCCAAAAATTAGTGATAACAAAATTTCGCCCTTTTCCTTCTACGGGGCTTATTTAACGAGATATTTGCATTTTAAGTTTTGCTAAGGAAATTCAAAATGTTGGCCAAAAATTAGTAATAACAAAATTTCGCCCTTTTCCTTCTACGGGGCTTATGTAACGAGATATTTGCATTTTTAGTTTTGCTTAGGAAATTCAAAATTTTGGCCAAAAATTAGTGATAACAAAATTTTGCCCTTTTCCTTCTACGGGGCTTATTTAACGAGATATTTGCATTTTAAGTGGTCCTAAATTTGGCCAAAAATTAGTGATAACAAAATTTCGCCCTTTTCCTTCTACGGGGCTTATTTAACGAGATATTTGCATTTTAAGTTTTGCTAAGGAAATTCAAAATTTTGGCCAAAAATTAGTCGTAACAAAATTTCGCCCTTTTCCTTCTACGGGGCTTATTTAACGAGATATTTGCATTTTAAGTGGTCCTAAATTTGGCCAAAAATTAGTGATAACAAAATTTCGCCCTTTTCCTTCTACGGGGCTTATTTAACGAGATATTTGCATTTTAAGTTTTGCTAAGGAAATTCAAAATTTTGGCCAAAAATTAGTGATAACAAAATTTCGCCCTTTTCCCTCTACGGGGCTTATTTAACGAGATATTTGCATTTTAAGTTTTGCTAAGGAAATTCAAAATTTTGGCCAAAAATTAGTGATAACAAAATTTCGCCCTTTTCCTTCTACGGGGCTTATGTAACGAGATATTTGCATTTTTAGTTTTGCTTAGGAAATTCAAAATTTTGGCAAAAATTAGTGATAACAAAATTTTGCCCTTTTCCTTCTACGGGGCTTATTTAACGAGATATTTGCATTTTAAGTTTTGCTAAGGAAATTCAAAATTTTGGCCAAAAATTAGTGATAACAAAATTTCTCCCTTTTCCTTCTACGGGGCTTATTTAACGAGATATTTGCATTTTAAGTTTTGCTAAGGAAATTCAAAATTTTGGCCAAAAATTAGTGATAACAAAATTTCGCCCTTTTCCTTCTACGGGGCTTATTTAACGAGATATTTGCATTTTAAGTTTTGGTAAATTTAGTGATAACAAAATTTCGCCCTTTTCCTTCTACGGGGCTTATTTAACGAGATTTTTGCATTTTAAGTTTTGCTAAGGAAATTCAAAATTTTGGCCAAAAATTAGTGATAACAAAATTTCGCCCTTTTCCTTCTACGGGGCTTATTTTACGAGATATTTGCATTTTAAGTTTTGCTAAGGAAATTCAAATATTTGGCCAAAAATTTGTGATAACAAAATTTCGCCCGTTCCCTTCTACGGGGCTTATTTAACGAGATATTTGCATTTTAAGTTTTGGTAAATTTAGTGATAACAAAATTTCGCCCTTTTCCTTCTACGGGGCTTATTTAACGAGATTTTTGCATTTTAAGTTTTGCTAAGGAAATTCAAAATTTTGGCCAAAAATTAGTGATAACAAAATTTCGCCCTTTTCCTTCTACGGGGCTTATTTAACGAGATATTTGCATTTTAAGTTTTGCTAAGGAAATTCAAAATTTTGGCCAAAAATTAGTGATAACAAAATTTCGCCCTTTTCCTTCTACGGGGCTTATTTAACGAGATATTTGCATTTTAAGTTTTGCTAAGGAAATTCAAAATTTTGGCCAAAAATTAGTGATAACAAAATTTCGCCCTTTTCCTTCTACGGGGCTTATGTAACGAGATATTTGCATTTTTTGTTTTGCTTAGGAATTCAAAATTTTGGCCAAAAATTAGTGATAACAAAATTTTGCCCTTTTCCTTCTACGGGGCTTATTTAACGAGATATTTGCATTTTAAGTTTTGCTAAGGAAATTCAAAATTTTGGCCAAAAATTAGTGATAACAAAATTTCGCCCTTTTCCTTCTACGGGGCTTATTTAACGAGATATTTGCATTTTAAGTTTTGCTAAGGAAATTCAAAATTTTGGCCAAAAATTAGTGATAACAAAATTTCGCCCTTTTCCTTCTACGGGGCTTATTTTACGAGATATTTGCATTTTAAGTTTTGCTAAGGAAATTCAAATATTTGGCCAAAAATTTGTGATAACAAAATTTCGCCCGTTTCCTTCTACGGGGCTTATTTAACGAGATATTTGCATTTTAAGTTTTGGTAAATTTAGTGATAACAAAATTTCGCCCTTTTCCTTCTACGGGGCTTATTTAACGAGATTTTTGCATTTTAAGTTTTGCTAAGGAAATTCAAAATTTTGGCCAAAAATTAGTGATAACAAAATTTCGCCCTTTTCCTTCTACGGGGCTTATTTAACGAGATATTTGCATTTTAAGTTTTGCTAAGGAAATTCAAAGTTTTGGCCAAAAATTAGTGATAACAAAATTTCGCCCTTTTCCTTCTACGGGGCTTATTTAACGAGATATTTGCATTTTAAGTGGTCCTAAATTTGGCCAAAAATTAGTGATAACAAAATTTCGCCCTTTTCCTTCTACGGGGCTTATTTAACGAGATATTTGCATTTTAAGTTTTGCTAAGGAAATTCAAAATTTTGGCCAAAAATTAGTGATAACAAAATTTCGCCCTTTTCCTTCTACGGGTCCTAAATTTGGCCAAAAATTAGTGATAACAAAATTTCGCCCTTTTCCTTCTACGGGGCTTATTTAACGAGATATTTGCATTTTAAGTTTTGCTAAGGAAATTCAAAATTTTGGCCAAAAATTAGTGATAACAAAATTTCGCCCTTTTCCTTCTACGGGGCTTATTTAACGAGATATTTGCATTTTAAGTTTTGCTAAGGAAATTCAAAATTTTGGCCAAAAATTAGTGATAACAAAATTTCGCCCTTTTCCTTCTACGGGGCTTATGTAACGAGATATTTGCATTTTTAGTTTTGCTTAGGAAATTCAAAATTTTGGCCAAAAATTAGTGATAACAAAATTTAGCCCTTTTCCTTCTACGGGGCTTATTTAACGAGATATTTGCATTTTAAGTTTTGGTAAGGAAATTCAAAATTTTGGCCAAAAATTAGTGATAACAAAATTTCGCCCTTTTCCTTCTACGGGGCTTATTTAACGAGATATTTGCATTTTAAGTTTTGCTAAGGAAATTCAAAATTTTGGCCAAAAATTAGTGATAACAAAATTTCGCCCTTTTCCTTCTACGGGGCTTATTTAACGAGATATTTGCATTTTAAGTTTTGCTAAGGAAATTCAAATATTTGGCCAAAAATTTGTGATAACAAAATTTCGCCCGTTTCCTTCTACGGGGCTTATTTAACGAGATATTTGCATTTTAAGTTTTGGTAAATTTAGTGATAACAAAATTTCGCCCTTTTCCTTCTACGGGGCTTATTTAACGAGATTTTTGCATTTTAAGTTTTGCTAAGGAAATTCAAAATTTTGGCCAAAAATTAGTGATAACAAAATTTCGCCCTTTTCCTTCTACGGGGCTTATTTAACGAGATATTTGCATTTTAAGTTTTGCTAAGGAAATTCAAAATTTTGGCCAAAAATTAGTGGTAACAAAATTTCGCCCTTTTCCTTCTACGGGGCTTATTTAACGAGATATTTGCATTTTAAGTGGTCCTAAATTTGGCCAAAAATTAGTGATAACAAATTTTCGCCCTTTTCCTTCTACGGGGCTTATTTAACGAGATATTTGCATTTTAAGTTTTGCTAAGGAAATTCAAAATTTTGGCCAAAAATTAGTGATAACAAAATTTCGCCCTTTTCCTACTACGAGGCTTATTTAACGAGATATTTGCATTTTAAGTTTTGCTAAGGAAATTCAAAATTTTGGCCAAAAATTAGTAATAACAAAATTTCGCCCTTTTCCTTCTACGGGGCTTATTAAACGAGATATTTGCATTTTTAGTTTTGCTTAGGAAATTCAAAATTTTGGCCAAAAATTAGTGATAACAAAATTTTGCCCTTTTCCTTCTACGGGGCTTATTTAACGAGATATTTGCATTTTAAGTTTTGCTAAGGAAATTCAAAATTTTGGCCAAAAATTAGTGATAACAAAATTTCGCCCTTTTCCTTCTACGGGGCTTATTTAACGAGATATTTGCATTTTAAGTTTTGCTAAGGAAATTCAAAATTTTGGCCAAAAATTAGTGATAACAAAATTTCGCCCTTTTCCTTCTACGGGGCTTATTTAACGAGATATTTGCATTTTAAGTTTTGCTAAGGAAATTCAAATATTTGGCCAAAAATTTGTGATAACAAAATTTCGCCCGTTTCCTTCTACGGGGCTTATTTAACGAGATATTTGCATTTTAAGTTTTGGTAAATTTAGTGATAACAAAATTTCGCCCTTTTCCTTCTACGGGGCTTATTTAACGTGATTTTTGCATTTTAAGTTTTGCTAAGGAAATTCAAAATTTTGGCCAAAAATTAGTGATAACAAAATTTCGCCCTTTTCCTTCTACGGGGCTTATTTAACGAGATATTTGCATTTTAAGTTTTGCTAAGGAAATTCAAAATTTTGGCCAAAAATTAGTGGTAACAAAATTTCGCCCTTTTCCTTCTACGGGGCTTATTTAACGAGATATTTGCATTTTAAGTGGTCCTAAATTTGGCCAAAAATTAGTGATAACAAAATTTCGCCCATTTCCTTCTACGGGGCTTATTTAACGAGATATTTGCATTTTAAGTTTTGCTAAGGAAATTCAAAATTTTGGCCAAAAATTAGTGATAACAAAATTTCGCCCTTTTCCCTCTACGGGGCTTATTTAACGAGATATTTGCATTTTAAGTTTTGCTAAGGAAATTCTAAATTTTGGCCAAAAATTAGTGATAACAAAATTTCGCCCTTTTCCTTCTACGGGGCTTATGTAACGAGATATTTGCATTTTTAGTTTTGCTTAGGAAATTCAAAATTTTGGCCAAAAATTAGTGATAACAAAATTTTGCCCTTTTCCTTCTACGGGGCTTATTTAACGAGATATTTGCATTTTAAGTTTTGCTAAGGAAATTCAAAATTTTGGCCAAAAATTAGTGATAACAAAATTTCGCCCTTTGCCTTCTACGGGGCTTATTTAACGAGATATTTGCTTTTTAAGTTTTGCTAAGGAAATTCAAAATTTTGGCCAAAAATTAGTGATAACAAAATTTCGCCCTTTTCCTTCTACGGGGCTTATTTTACGAGATATTTGCATTTTAAGTTTTGCTAAGGAAATTCAAATATTTGGCCAAAAATTTGTGATAACAAAATTTCGCCCGTTTCCTTCCACGGGGCTTATTTAACGAGATATTTGCATTTTAAGTTTTGGTAAATTTAGTGATAACAAAATTTCGCCCTTTTCCTTCTACGGGGCTTATATAACGAGATTTTTGCATTTTAAATTTTGCTAAGGAAATTCAAAATTTTGGCCAAAAATTAGTGATAACAAAATTTCGCCCTTTTCCTTCTACGGGGCTTATTTAACGAGATATTTGCATTTTAAGTTTTGCTAAGGAAATTCAAAATTTTGGCCAAAAATTAGTGATAACAAAATTTCGCCCTTTTCCTTCTAAGGGGCTTATTTAACGAGATATTTGCATTTTAAGTTTTGCTAAGGAAATTCAAAATTTTGGCCAAAAATTAGTGGTAACAAAATTTCGCCCTTTTCCTTCTACGGGGCTTATTTAACGAGATATTTGCATTTTAAGTGGTCCTAAATTTGGCCAAAAATTAGTGATAACAAAATTTCGCCCTTTTCCTTCTACGGGGCTTATTTAACGAGATATTTGCATTTTAAGTTTTGCTAAGGAAATTCTAAATTTTGGCCAAAAATTAGTGATAACAAAATTTCGTCCTTTTCCTTTTACGGGGCTTATTTAACGACATATTTGCATTTTAAGTTTTGCTAAATTTTGGCCAAAAATTAGTGATAACAAAATTTCGCCCTTTTCCTTCTACGGGGCTTATTTAACGAGATATTTGCATTTTAAGTTTTGCTAAGGAAATTCAAAATTTTGGCCAAAAATTAGTGATAACAAAATTTCGCCCTTTTCCTTCTACGGGGCTTATTTAACGAGATATTTGCATTTTAAGTTTTGCTAAGGAAATTCAAATATTTGGCCAAAAATTTGTGATAACAAAATTTCGCCCGTTTCCTTCTACGGGGCTTATTTAACGAGATATTTGCATTTTAAGTTTTGGTAAATTTAGTGATAACAAAATTTCGCCCTTTTCCTTCTACGGGGCTTATTTAACGAGATTTTTGCATTTTAAGTTTTGCTAAGGAAATTCAAAATTTTGGCCAAAAATTAGTGATAACAAAATTTCGCCCTTTTCCTTCTACGGGGCTTATTTAACGAGATATTTGCATTTTAAGTTTTGCTAAGGAAATTCAAAATTTTGGCCAAAAATTAGTGATAACAAAATTTCGCCCTTTTCCCTCTACGGGGCTTATTTAACGAGATATTTGCATTTTAAGTTTTGCTAAGGAAATTCAAAATTTTGGCCAAAAATTAGTGATAACAAAATTTCGCCCTTTTCCTTCTACGGGGCTTATGTAACGAGATATTTGCATTTTTAGTTTTGCTTAGGAAATTCAAAATTTTGGCCAAAAATTAGTGATAACAAAATTTTGCCCTTTTCCTTCTACGGGGCTTATTTAACGAGATATTTGCATTTTAAGTTTTGGTAAATTTAGTGATAACAAAATTTCGCCCTTTTCCTTCTACGGGGCTTATTTAACGAGATTTTTGCATTTTAAGTTTTGCTAAGGAAATTCAAAATTTTGGCCAAAAATTAGTGATAACAAAATTTCGCCCTTTTCCCTCTACGGGGCTTATTTAACGAGATATTTGCATTTTAAGTTTTGCTAAGGAAATTCAAAATTTTGGCCAAAAATTAGTGATAACAAAATTTCGCCCTTTTCCTTCTACGGGGCTTATTTAACGAGATATTTGCATTTTAAGTTTTGCTAAGGAAATTCAAAATTTTGGCCAAAAATTAGTGATAACAAAATTTCGCCCTTTTCCCTCTACGGGGCTTATTTAACGAGATATTTGCATTTTAAGTTTTGCTAAGGAAATTCAAAATTTTGGCCAAAAATTAGTGATAACAAAATTTCGCCCTTTTCCTTCTACGGGGCTTATTTAACGAGATATTTGCATTTTAAGTTTTGGTAAATTTAGTGATAACAAAATTTCGCCCTTTTCCTTCTACGGGGCTTATTTAACGAGATTTTTGCATTTTAAGTTTTGCTAAGGAAATTCAAAATTTTGGCCAAAAATTAGTGATAACAAAATTTTGCCCTTTTCCTTCTACGGGGCTTATTTAACGAGATATTTGCATTTTAAGTTTTGCTAAGGAAATTCAAAATTTTGGCCAAAAATTAGTGATAACAAAATTTCGCCCTTTTCCTTCTACGGGGCTTATTTAACGAGATATTTGCATTTTAAGTTTTGGTAAATTTAGTGATAACAAAATTTCGCCCTTTTCCTTCTACGGGGCTTATTTAACGAGATATTTGCATTTTAAGTTTTGGTAAATTTAGTGATAACAAAATTTCGCCCTTTTCCTTCTACGGGGCTTATGTAACGAGATATTTGCATTTTTAGTTTTGCTTAGGAAATTCAAAATTTTGGCCAAAAATTAGTGATAACAAAATTTTGCCCTTTTCCTTCTACGGGGCTTATTTAACGAGATATTTGCATTTTAAGTTTTGCTAAGGAAATTCAAAATTTTGGCCAAAAATTAGTGATAACAAAATTTCGCCCTTTTCCTTCTACGGGGCTTATGTAACGAGATATTTGCATTTTTAGTTTTGCTTAGGAAATTCAAAATTTTGGCCAAAAATTAGTGATAACAAAATTTTGCCCTTTTCCTTCTACGGGGCTTATTTAACGAGATATTTGCATTTTAAGTTTTGCTAAGGAAATTCAAAATTTTGGCCAAAAATTAGTGATAACAAAATTTCGCCCTTTTCCCTCTACGGGGCTTATTTAACGAGATATTTGCATTTTAAGTTTTGCTAAGGAAATTCAAAATTTTGGCCAAAAATTAGTGATAACAAAATTTCGCCCTTTTCCTTCTACGGGGCTTATGTAACGAGATATTTGCATTTTTAGTTTTGCTTAGGAAATTCAAAATTTTGGCCAAAAATTAGTGATAACAAAATTTCGCCCTTTTCCTTCTAAGGGGCTTATTTAACGAGATATTTGCATTTTAAGTTTTGCTAAGGAAATTCAAAATTTTGGCCAAAAATTAGTGGTAACAAAATTTCGCCCTTTTCCTTCTACGGGGCTTATTTAACGAGATATTTGCATTTTAAGTGGTCCTAAATTTGGCCAAAAATTAGTGATAACAAAATTTCGCCCTTTTCCTTCTACGGGGCTTATTTAACGAGATATTTGCATTTTAAGTTTTGCTAAGGAAATTCTAAATTTTGGCCAAAAATTAGTGATAACAAAATTTCGTCCTTTTCCTTTTACGGGGCTTATTTAACGAGATATTTGCATTTTAAGTTTTGCTAAATTTTGGCCAAAAATTAGTGATAACAACATTTCGCCCTTTTCCTTCTACGGGGCTTATTTAACGAGATATATGCATTTTAAGTTTTGCTAAGGAAATTCAAAATTTTGGCCAAAAATTAGTGATAACAAAATTTCGCCCTTTTCCTTCTACGGGGCTTATTTAACGAGATATATGCATTTTAAGTTTTGCTAAGGAAATTCAAAATTTTGGCCAAAAATTAGTGATAACAAAATTTCGCCCTTTTCCTTCTACGGGGCTTATTTAACGAGATATTTGCATTTTAAGTTTTGCTAAGGAAATTCAAAATTTTGGCCAAAAATTAGTGATAACAAAATTTCGCCCTTTTCCCTCTACGGGGCTTATTTAACGAGATATTTGCATTTTAAGTTTTGCTAAGGAAATTCAAAATTTTGGCCAAAAATTAGTGATAACAAAATTTCGCCCTTTTCCTTCTACGGGGCTTATGTAACGAGATATTTGCATTTTTAGTTTTGCTTAGGAAATTCAAAATTTTGGCCAAAAATTAGTGATAACAAAATTTTGCCCTTTTCCTTCTACGGGGCTTATTTAACGAGATATTTGCATTTTAAGTTTTGCTAAGGAAATTCAAAATTTTGGCCAAAAATTAGTGATAACAAAATTTCGCCCTTTTCCTTCTACGGGGCTTATTTAACGAGATATTTGCATTTTAAGTTTTGGTAAATTTAGTGATAACAAAATTTCGCCCTTTTCCTTCTACGGGGCTTATTTAACGAGATTTTTGCATTTTAAGTTTTGCTAAGGAAATTCAAAATTTTGGCCAAAAATTAGTGATAACAAAATTTTGCCCTTTTCCTTCTACGGGGCTTATTTAACGAGATATTTGCATTTTAAGTTTTGCTAAGGAAAGTCAAAATTTTGGCCAAAAATTAGTGATAACAAAATTTCGCCCTTTTCCTTCTACGGGGCTTATTTAACGAGATATTTGCATTTTAAGTTTTGGTAAATTTAGTGATAACAAAATTTCGCCCTTTTCCTTCTACGGGGCTTATTTAACGAGATATTTGCATTTTAAGTTTTGGTAAATTTAGTGATAACAAAATTTCGCCCTTTTCCTTCTACGGGGCTTATGTAACGAGATATTTGCATTTTTAGTTTTGCTTAGGAAATTCAAAATTTTGGCCAAAAATTAGTGATAACAAAATTTTGCCCTTTTCCTTCTACGGGGCTTATTTAACGAGATATTTGCATTTTAAGTTTTGCTAAGGAAATTCAAAATTTTGGCCAAAAATTAGTGATAACAAAATTTCGCCCTTTTCCTTCTACGGGGCTTATGTAACGAGATATTTGCATTTTTAGTTTTGCTTAGGAAATTCAAAATTTTGGCCAAAAATTAGTGATAACAAAATTTTGCCCTTTTCCTTCTACGGGGCTTATTTAACGAGATATTTGCATTTTAAGTTTTGCTAAGGAAATTCAAAATTTTGGCCAAAAATTAGTGATAACAAAATTTCGCCCTTTTCCTTCTACGGGGCTTATTTAACGAGATATTTGCATTTTAAGTTTTGCTAAGGAAATTCAAAATTTTGGCCAAAAATTAGTGATAACAAAATTTCGCCCTTTTCCTTCTACGGGGCTTATGTAACGAGATATTTGCATTTTTAGTTTTGCTTAGGAAATTCAAAATTTTGGCCAAAAATTAGTGATAACAAAATTTCGCCCTTTTCCTTCTAAGGGGCTTATTTAACGAGATATTTGCATTTTAAGTTTTGCTAAGGAAATTCAAAATTTTGGCCAAAAATTAGTGGTAACAAAATTTCGCCCTTTTCCTTCTACGGGGCTTATTTAACGAGATATTTGCATTTTAAGTGGTCCTAAATTTGGCCAAAAATTAGTGATAACAAAATTTCGCCCTTTTCCTTCTACGGGGCTTATTTAACGAGATATTTGCATTTTAAGTTTTGCTAAGGAAATTCTAAATTTTGGCCAAAAATTAGTGATAACAAAATTTCGTCCTTTTCCTTTTACGGGGCTTATTTAACGAGATATTTGCATTTTAAGTTTTGCTAAATTTTGGCCAAAAATTAGTGATAACAACATTTCGCCCTTTTCCTTCTACGGGGCTTATTTAACGAGATATATGCATTTTAAGTTTTGCTAAGGAAATTCAAAATTTTGGCCAAAAATTAGTGATAACAAAATTTCGCCCTTTTCCTTCTACGGGGCTTATTTAACGAGATATTTGCATTTTAAGTTTTGCTAAGAAAATTGAAAATTTTGGCCAAAAATTAGTGATAACAAAATTTCGCCCTTTTCCTTCTACGGGGCTTATTTTACGAGATATTTGCATTTTAAGTTTTGCTAAGGAAATTCAAATATTTGGCCAAAAATTTGTGATAACAAAATTTCGCCCTTTTCCTTCTACGGGGCTTATTTAACGAGATATTTGCCTTTTAAGTTTTGCTAAGGAAATTCAAAATTTTGGCCAAAAATTAGTGATAACAAAATTTCGCCCTTTTCCCTCTACGGGGCTTATTTAACGAGATTTTTGCATTTTAAGTTTTGCTAAGGAAATTCAAAATTTTGGCCAAAAATTAGTGATAACAAAATTTCGCCCTTTTCCTTCTACGGGGCTTATTTAACGAGATATTTGCATTTTAAGTTTTGGTAAATTTTGGCCAAAAATTAGTGATAACAAAATTTCGCCCTTTTCCTTCTACGGGGCTTATTTAACGAAATATTTACATTTTAAGTTTTGCTCAATTTTGGCCAAAAATTAGTGATAACAAAATTTCGCCCTTTTCCTTCTACGGGGCTTATTTAACGAGATATTTGCATTTTAAGTTTTGCTAAGGAAATTCAAAATTTTGGCCAAAAATTAGTGATAACAAAATTTCGCCCTTTTCCTTCTACGGGGCTTATTTAACGAGATATTTGCATTTTAAGTTTTGCTAAGGAAATTCAAAATTTTGGCCAAAAATTAGTGATAACAAAATTTCGCCCTTTTCCTTCTACGGGGCTTATTTAACGAGATATTTGCATTTTAAGTTTTGCTAAGGAAATTCAAAATTTTGGCCAAAAATTAGTGATAACAAAATTTCGCCCTTTTCCTTCTACGGGGCTTATTTAACGAGATATTTGCATTTTAAGTTTTGCTAAGGAAATTCAAAATTTTGGCCAAAAATTAGTGGTAACAAAATTTCGCCCTTTTCCTTCTACGGGGCTTATTTAACGAGATATTTGCATTTTAAGTGGTCCTAAATTTGGCCAAAAATTAGTGATAACAAAATTTCGCACTTTCCCTTCTACGGGGCTTATTTAACGAGATATTTGCATTTTAAGTTTTGCTAAATTTTGGCCAAAAATTAGTGATAACAAAATTTCGCCCTTTTCCTTCTACGGGGCTTATTTAACGAGATATTTGCATTTTAGGTTTTGCTAAATTTTGGCCAAAAATTAGTGATAACAAAATTTCGCACTTTTCCTTCTACGGGGCTTATTTAACGAGATATTTGCATTTTAAGTTTTGCTAAGGAAATTGAAAATTTTGGCCAAAAATTAGTGATAACAAAATTTCGCCCTTTTCCTTCTACGGGGCTTATTTTACGAGATATTTGCATTTTAAGTTTTGCTAAGGAAATTCAAATATTTGGCCAAAAATTTGTGATAACAAAATTTCGCCCTTTTCCTTCTACGGGGCTTATTTAACGAGATATTTGCATTTTAAGTGTTGCTAAGGAAATTCTAAATTTTGGCCAAAAATTAGTGATAACAAAATTTCGCCCTTTTCCCTCTACGGGGCTTATTTAACGAGATTTTTGCATTTTAAGTTTTGCTAAGGAAATTCAAAATTTTGGGCAAAAATTAGTGATAACAAAATTTCGCCCTTTTCCTTCTACGGGGCTTATTTAACGAGATATTTGCATTTTAAGTTTTGCTAAGGAAATTCAAAATTTTGGTCAAAAATTAGTGATAACAAAATTTCGCCCTTTTCCTTCTACGGGGCTTATTTAACGAGATTTTTGCATTTTAAGTTTTGCAAGGAAATTCAAAATTTTGGCCAAAAATTAGTGATAACTAAATTTCGCCCTTTTCCTTCTACGGGGCTTATGTAACGAGATATTTGCATTTTTAGTTTTGCTTAGGAAATTCAAAATTTTGGCCAAAAATTAGTGATAACAAAATTTTGCCCTTTTCCTTCTACGGGGCTTATTTAACGAGATATTTGCATTTTAAGTTTTGCTAAGGAAATTCAAAATTTTGGCCAAAAATTAGTGATAACAAAATTTCGCCCTTTTCCTTCTACGGGGCTTATTTAACGAGATATTTGCATTTTAAGTTTTGCTAAGGAAATTCAAAATTTTGGCCAAAAATTAGTGATAACAACATTTCGCCCTTTTCCTTCTACGGGGCTTATTTTACGAGATATTTGCATTTTAAGTTTTGCTAAGGAAATTCAAATATTTGGCCAAAAATTTGTGATAACAAAATTTCGCCCGTTTCCTTCTACGGGGCTTATTTAACGAGATATTTGCATTTTAAGTTTTGGTAAATTTAGTGATAACAAAATTTCGCCCTTTTCCTTCTACGGGGCTTATTTAACGAGATTTTTGCATTTTAAGTTTTGCTAAGGAAATTCAAAATTTTGGCCAAAAATTAGTGATAACAAAATTTCGCCCCTTTCCTTCTACGGGGCTTATTTAACGAGATATTTGCATTTTAAGTTTTGCTAAGGAAATTCAAAATTTTGGCCAAAAATTAGTGATAACAAAATTTCGCCCTTTTCCTTCTACGGGGCTTATTTTACGAGATATTTGCATTTTAAGTTTTGCTAAGGAAATATTTGGCCAAAAATTTGTGATAACAAAATTTCGCCCGTTTCCTTCTACGGGGCTTATTTAACGAGATATTTGCATTGTAAGTTTTGGTAAATTTAGTGATAACAAAATTTCGCCCTTTTCCTTCTACGGGGCTTATTTAACGAGATATTTGCATTTTAAGTTTTGGTAAATTTTGGCCGAAAATTAGTGATAGCAAAATTTCGCCCTTTTCCTTCTACGGGGCTTATTTAACGAAATATTTACATTTTAAGTTTTGCTAAGGAAATTCAAAATTTTGGCCAAAAATTAGTGATAACAAAATTTCGCCCTTTTCCTTCTACGGGGCTTAGTTAACGAGATATTTGCATTTTAAGTTTTGCTAAGGAAATTCAAAATTTTGGCCAAAAATTAGTGATAACAAAATTTTGCCCTTTTCCTTCTACGAGGCTTATTTAACGAGATATTTGCATTTTAAGTTTTGCTAAGGAAATTCAAAATTTTGGCCAAAAATTAGTGATAACAAAATTTCGCCCTTTTCCTTCTACGGGGCTTATTTAACGAGATATTTGCATTTTAAGTTTTGCTAAGGAAATTCAAAATTTTGGCCAAAAATTAGTGGTAACAAAATTTCGCCCTTTTCCTTCTACGGGGCTTATTTAACGAGATATTTGCATTTTATGTGGTCCTAAATTTGGCCAAAAATTAGTGATAACAAAATTTCGCACTTTTCCTTCTACGGGGCTTATTTAACGAGATATTTGCATTTTAAGTTTTGCTAAATTTTGGCCAAAAATTAGTGATAACAAAATTTCGCCCTTTTCCTTCTACGGGGCTTATTTAACGAGATATTTGCATTTTAGGTTTTGCTAAATTTTGGCCAAAAATTAGTGATAACAAAATTTCGCACTTTTCCTTCTACGGGGCTTATTTAACGAGATATTTGCATTTTAAGTTTTGCTAAGGAAATTGAAAATTTTGGCCAAAAATTAGTGATAACACAATTTCGCCCTTTTCCTTCTACGGGGCTTATTTAACGAGATATTTGCATTTTAAGTTTTGCTAAGGAAATTGAAAATTTTGGCCAAAAATTAGTGATAACAAAATTTCGCCCTTTTCCTTCTACGGGGCTTATTTTACGAGATATTTGCATTTTAAGTTTTGCTAAGGAAATTCAAATATTTGGCCAAAAATTTGTGATAACAAAATTTCGCCCTTTTCCTTCTACGGGGCTTATTTAACGAGATATTTACCTTTTAAGTTTTGCTAAAGAAATTCAAAATTTTGGCCAAAAATTAGTGATAACAAAATTTCGCCCTTTTCCCTCTACGGGGCTTATTTAACGAGATTTTTGCATTTTAAGTTTTGCTAAGGAAATTCAAAATTTTGGCCAAAAATTAGTGATAACAAAATTTCGCCCTTTTCCTTCTACGGGGCTTATTTAACGAGATATTTGCATTTTAAGTTTTGCTAAGGAAATTCAAAATTTTGGCCAAAAATTAGTGATAACAAAATTTCGCCCTTTTCCTTCTACGGGGCTTATTTAACGAGATATTTGCATTTTAAGTTTTGCTAAGGAAATTCAAAATGTTGGCCAAAAATTAGTGATAACAAAATTTCGCCCTTTTCCTTCTACGGGGCTTATTTTACGAGATATTTGCATTTTAAGTTTTGCTAAGGAAATTCAAATATTTGGCCAAAAATTTGTGATAACAAAATTTCGCCCGTTTCCTTCTACGGGGCTTATTTAACGAGATATTTGCATTTTAAGTTTTGGTAAATTTAGTGATAACAAAATTTCGCCCTTTTCCTTCTACGGGGCTTATTTAACGAGATTTTTGCATTTTAAGTTTTGCTAAGGAAATTCAAAATTTTGGCCAAAAATTAGTGATAACAAAATTTCGCCCTTTTCCTTCTACGGGGCTTATTTAACGAGATATTTGCATTTTAAGTTTTGCTAAGGAAATTCAAAATTTTGGCCAAAAATTAGTGGTAACAAAATTTCGCCCCTTTCCTTCTACGGGGCTTATTTAACGAGATATTTGCATTTTAAGTGGTCCTAAATTTGGCCAAAAATTAGTGATAACAAAATTTCGCCCTTTTCCTTCTACGGGGCTTATTTAACGAGATTTTTGCATTTTAAGTTTTGCTAAGGAAATTCAAATATTTGGCCAAAAATTTGTGATAACAAAATTTCGCCCTTTTCCTTCTACGGGGCTTATTTAACGAGATATTTACCTTTTAAGTTTTGCTAAAGAAATTCAAAATTTTGGCCAAAAATTAGTGATAACAAAATTTCGCCCTTTTCCCTCTACGGGGCTTATTTAACGAGATTTTTGCATTTTAAGTTTTGCTCAGGAAATTCAAAATTTTGGCCAAAAATTAGTGATAACAAAATTTCGCCCTTTTCCTTCTACGGGGCTTATTTAACGAGATATTTGCATTTTAAGTTTTGCTAAGGAAATTCAAAATTTTGGCCAAAAATTAGTGATAACAAAATTTCGCCCTTTTCCTTCTACGGGGCTTATTTAACGAGATATTTGCATTTTAAGTTTTGCTAAGGAAATTCAAAATGTTGGCCAAATATTAGTGATAACAAAATTTCGCCCTTTTCCTTCTACGGGGCTTATTTTACGAGATATTTGCATTTTAAGTTTTGCTAAGGAAATTCAAATATTTGGCCAAAAATTTGTGATAACAAAATTTCGCCCGTTTCCTTCTACGGGGCTTATTTAACGAGATATTTGCATTTTAAGTTTTGGTAAATTTAGTGATAACAAAATTTCGCCCTTTTCCTTCTACGGGGCTTATTTAACGAGATTTTTGCATTTTAAGTTTTGCTAAGGAAATTCAAAATTTTGGCCAAAAATTAGTGATAACAAAATTTCGCCCTTTTCCTTCTACGGGGCTTATTTAACGAGATATTTGCATTTTAAGTTTTGCTAAGGAAATTCAAAATTTTGGCCAAAAATTAGTGGTAACAAAATTTCGCCCCTTTCCTTCTACGGGGCTTATTTAACGAGATATTTGCATTTTAAGTGGTCCTAAATTTGGCCAAAAATTAGTGATAACAAAATTTCGCCCTTTTCCTTCTACGGGGCTTATTTAACGAGATTTTTGCATTTTAAGTTTTGCTAAGGAAATTCAAAATTTTGGCCAAAAATTAGTGATAACAAAATTTCGCCCTTTTCCTTCTACGGGGCTTATTTAACGAGATATTTGCATTTTAAGTTTTGCTAAGGAAATTCAAAATTTTGGCCAAAAATTAGTGATAACAAAATTTCGCCCTTTTCCTTCTACGGGGCTTATTTAACGAGATATTTGCATTTTAAGTTTTGCTAAGGAAATTCAAAATTTTGGCCAAAAATTAGTGATAACAAAATTTCGCCCTTTTCCTTCTACGGGGCTTATTTAACGAGATATTTGCATTTAATTTTGGCCAAAAATTAGTGATAACAAAATTTCGCCCTTTTCCTTCTACGGGGCTTATTTAACGAGATATTTGCATTTTAAGTTTTGCTAAGGAAATTCAAAATTTTGGCCAAAAATTAGTGATAACAAAATTTCGCCCTTTTCCTTCTACGGGGCTTATGTAACGAGATATTTGCATTTTAAGTTTTGCTAAGGAAATTCAAAATTTTGGCCAAAAATTAGTGATAACAAAATTTCGCCCTTTTCCTTCTACGGGGCTTATTTAACGAGATATTTGCATTTTAAGTTTTGCTAAGGAAATTCAAAATTTTGGCCAAAAATTAGTGATAACAAAATTGTGCCCTTTTCCTTCTACGAGGCTTATTTAACGAGATATTTGCATTTTAAGTTTTGCTAAGGAAATTCAAAATTTTGGCCAAAAATTAGTGATAACAAAATTTCGCCCTTTTCCTTCTACGGGGCTTATTTAACGAGATATTTGCATTTTAAGTTTTGCTAAGGAAATTCAAAATTTTGGCCAAAAATTAGTGGTAACAAAATTTCGCCCTTTTCCTTCTACGGGGCTTATTTAACGAGATATTTGCATTTTAAGTGGTCCTAAATTTGGCCAAAAATTAGTGATAACAAAATTTCGCACTTTTCCTTCTACGGGGCTTATTTAACGAGATATTTGCATTTTAAGTTTTGCTAAATTTTGGCCAAAAATTAGTGATAACAAAATTTCGCCCTTTTCCTTCTACGGGGCTTATTTAACGAGATATTTGCATTTTAAGTTTTGGTAAATTTTGGCCAAAAATAAGTGATAACAAAATTTCGCCCTTTTCCTTCTACGGGGCTTATTTAACGAGATATTTGCATTTTAGGTTTTGCTAAATTTTGGCCAAAAATTAGTGATAACAAAATTTCGCACTTTTCCTTCTACGGGGCTTATTTAACGAGATATTTGCATTTTAAGTTTTGCTAAGGAAATTGAAAATTTTGGCCAAAAATTAGTGATAACACAATTTCGCCCTTTTCCTTCTACGGGGCTTATTTAACGAGATATTTGCATTTTAAGTTTTGCTAAGGAAATTGAAAATTTTGGCCAAAAATTAGTGATAACAAAATTTCGCCCTTTTCCTTCTACGGGGCTTATTTTACGAGATATTTGCATTTTAAGTTTTGCTAAGGAAATTCAAATATTTGGCCAAAAATTTGTGATAACAAAATTTCGCCCTTTTCCTTCTACGGGGCTTATTTAACGAGATATTTACCTTTTAAGTTTTGCTAAAGAAATTCAAAATTTTGGCCAAAAATTAGTGATAACAAAATTTCGCCCTTTTCCCTCTACGGGGCTTATTTAACGAGATTTTTGCATTTTAAGTTTTGCTAAGGAAATTCAAAATTTTGGCCAAAAATTAGTGATAACAAAATTTCGCCCTTTTCCTTCTACGGGGCTTATTTAACGAGATATTTGCATTTTAAGTTTTGCTAAGGAAATTCAAAATTTTGGCCAAAAATTAGTGATAACAAAATTTCGCCCTTTTCCTTCTACGGGGCTTATTTAACGAGATATTTGCATTTTAAGTTTTGCTAAGGAAATTCAAAATGTTGGCCAAAAATTAGTGATAACAAAATTTCGCCCTTTTCCTTCTACGGGGCTTATTTTACGAGATATTTGCATTTTAAGTTTTGCTAAGGAAATTCAAATATTTGGCCAAAAATTTGTGATAACAAAATTTCGCCCGTTTCCTTCTACGGGGCTTATTTAACGAGATATTTGCATTTTAAGTTTTGGTAAATTTAGTGATAACAAAATTTCGCCCTTTTCCTTCTACGGGGCTTATTTAACGAGATTTTTGCATTTTAAGTTTTGCTAAGGAAATTCAAAATTTTGGCCAAAAATTAGTGATAACAAAATTTCGCCCTTTTCCTTCTACGGGGCTTATTTAACGAGATATTTGCATTTTAAGTTTTGCTAAGGAAATTCAAAATTTTGGCCAAAAATTAGTGGTAACAAAATTTCGCCCCTTTCCTTCTACGGGGCTTATTTAACGAGATATTTGCATTTTAAGTGGTCCTAAATTTGACCAAAAATTAGTGATAACAAAATTTCGCCCTTTTCCTTCTACGGGGCTTATTTAACGAGATATTTGCATTTTAAGTTTTGCTAAGGAAATTCAAAATTTTGGCCAAAAATTAGTGATAACAAAATTTCGCCCTTTTCCCTCTACGGGGCTTATTTAACGAGATATTTGCATTTTAAGTTTTGCTAAGGAAATTCAAAATTTTTGCCAAAAATTAGTGATAACAAAATTTCGCCCTTTTCCTTCTACGGGGCTTATGTAACGAGATATTTGCATTTTTAGTTTTGCTTAGGAAATTCAAAATTTTGGCCAAAAATTAGTGATAACAAAATTTTGCCCTTTTCCTTCTACGGGGCTTATTTAACGAGATATTTGCCTTTTAAGTTTTGCTAAGGAAATTCAAAATTTTGGCCAAAAATTAGTGATAACAAAATTTCGCCCTTTTCCCTCTACGGGGCTTATTTAACGAGATTTTTGCATTTTAAGTTTTGCTAAGGAAATTCAAAATTTTGGCCAAAAATTAGTGATAACAAAATTTCGCCCTTTTCCTTCTACGGGGCTTATTTAACGAGATATTTGCATTTTAAGTTTTGCTAAGGAAATTCAAAATTTTGGCCAAAAATTAGTGATAACAAAATTTCGCCCTTTTCCTTCTACGGGGCTTATTTAACGAGATATTTGCATTTTAAGTTTTGCTAAGGAAATTCAAAATTTTGGCCAAAAATTAGTGATAACAAAATTTCGCCCTTTTCCTTCTACGGGGCTTATTTAACGAGATATTTGCATTTTAAGTTTTGCTAAGGAAATTCAAAATTTTGGCCAAAAATTAGTGATAACAAAATTTCGCCCTTTTCCTTCTACGGGGCTTATTTTACGAGATATTTGCATTTTAAGTTTTGCTAAGGAAATTCAAATATTTGGCCAAAAATTTGTGATAACAAAATTTCGCCCGTTTCCTTCTATGGGGCTTATTTAACGAGATATTTGCATTTTAAGTTTTGGTAAATTTAGTGATAACAAAATTTCGCCCTTTTCCTTCTACGGGGCTTATTTAACGAGATTTTTGCATTTTAAGTTTTGCTAAGGAAATTCAAAATTTTGGCCAAAAATTAGTGATAACAAAATTTCGCCCTTTTCCTTCTACGGGGCTTATTTAACGAGATATTTGCATTTTAAGTTTTGCTAAGGAAATTCAAAATTTTGGCCAAAAATTAGTGATAACAAAATTTCGCCCTTTTCCTTCTACGGGGCTTATTTAACGAGATATTTGCATTTTAAGTTTTGCTAAGGAAATTCAAAATTTTGGCCAAAAATTAGTGGTAACAAAATTTCGCCCTTTTCCTTCTACGGGGCTTATTTAACGAGATATTTGCATTTTAAGTGGTCCTAAATTTGGCCAAAAATTAGTGATAACAAAATTTCGCCCTTTTCCTTCTACGGGGCTTATTTAACGAGATATTTGCATTTTAAATTTTGCTAAGGAAATTCTAAATTTTGGCCAAAAATTAGTGATAACAAAATTTCGTCCTTTTCCTTTTACGGGGCTTATTTAACGAGATATTTGCATTTTAAGTTTTGCTAAATTTTGGCCAAAAATTAGTGATAACAAAATTTCGCCCTTTTCCTTCTACGGGGCTTATTTAACGAGATATTTGCATTTTAAGTTTTGCTAAGGAAATTCTAAATTTTGGCCAACAATTAGTGATAACAAAATTTCGCCCTTTTCCTTCTACGGGGCTTATTTAACGAGATATTTGCATTTTAAGTTTTGCTAAATTTTGGCCAAAAATTAGTGATAACAAAATTTCGCCCTTTTCCTTCTACGGGGCTTATTTAACGAGATATTTGCATTTTAAGTTTTGCTAAGGAAATTCTAAATTTTGGCCAAAAATTAGTGATAACAAAATTTCGCCCTATTCCTTCTACGGGGCTTATTTAACGAGATATTTGCATTTTAAGTTTTGCTAAATTTTGGCCAAAAATTAGTGATAACAAAATTTCGCCCTTTTCCTTCTACGGGGCTTATTTAACGAGATATTTGCATTTTAAGTTTTGCTAAGGAAATTCTAAATTTTGGCCAAAAATTAGTGATAACAAAATTTCGCCCTTTTCCTTCTACGGGGCTTATTTAACGAGATATTTGCATTTTAAGTCTTGCTAAATTTTGGCCAAAAATTAAAATTTCGCCCTTTTCCTTCTACGGGGCTTATTTAACGAGATATTTGCATTTTAAGTTTTGCTAAGGAAATTCTAAATTTTGGCCAACAATTAGTGATAACAAAATTTCGCCCTTTTCCTTCTACGGGGCTTATTTAACGAGATATTTGCATTTTAAGTTTTGCTAAATTTTCCTTCTACGGGGCTTATTTAACGAGATATTTGCATTTTAAGTTTTGCTAAGGAAATTCTAAATTTTGGCAAAAATTAGTGATAACAAAATTTCGCCCTTTTCCTTCTACGGGGCTTATTTAACGAGATATTTGCATTTTAAGTTTTGCTAAGGAAATTCAAAATTTTGGCCAAAAATTAGTGATAACAAAATTTCGCCCTTTTCCTTCTACGGGGCTTATTTTACGAGATATTTGCATTTTAAGTTTTGCTATGGAAATTCAAATATTTGGCCAAAAATTTGTGATAACAAAATTTCGCCCGTTTCCTTCTACGGGGCTTATTTAACGAGATATTTGCATTTTAAGTTTTGGTAAATTTAGTGATAACAAAATTTCGCCCTTTTCCTTCTACGGGGCTTATTTAACGAGATTTTTGCATTTTAAATTTTGCTAAGGAAATTCAAAATTTTGGCCAAAAATTAGTGATAACAAAATTTCGCCCTTTTCCTTCTACGGGGCTTATTTAACGAGATATTTGCATTTTAAGTTTTGCTAAGGAAATTCAAAATTTTGGCCAAAAATTAGTGATAACAAAATTTCGCCCTTTTCCTTCTACGGGGCTTATTTAACGAGATATTTGCATTTTAAGTTTTGCTAAGGAAATTCAAAATTTTGGCCAAAAATTAGTGGTAACAAAATTTCGCCCTTTTCCTTCTACGGGGCTTATTTAACGAGATATTTGCATTTTAAGTGGTCGTAACTTTGGCCAAAAATTAGTGATAACAAAATTTCGCCCTTTTCCTTCTACGGGGCTTATTTAACGAGATATTTGCATTTTAAGTTTTGCTAAGGAAATTCTAAATTTTGGCCAAAAATTAGTGATAACAAAATTTCGTCCTTTTCCTTTTACGGGGCTTATTTAACGAGATATTTGCATTTTAAGTTTTGCTAAATTTTGGCCAAAAATTAGTGATAACAAAATTTCGCCCTTTTCCTTCTACGGGGCTTATTTAACGAGATATTTGCATTTTAAGTTTTGGTAAATTTTGGCCAAAAATAAGTGATAACAAAATTTCGCCCTTTTCCTTCTACGGGGCTTATTTAACGAGATATTTGCATTTTAGGTTTTGCTAAATTTTGGCCAAAAATTAGTGATAACAAAATTTCGCACTTTTCCTTCTACGGGGCTTATTTAACGAGATATTTGCATTTTAAGTTTTGCTAAGGAAATTGAAAATTTTGGCCAAAAATTAGTGATAACAAAATTTCGCCCTTTTCCTTCTACGGGGCTTATTTAACGAGATATTTGCATTTTAAGTTTTGCTAAGGAAATTGAAAATTTTGGCCAAAAATTAGTGATAACAAAATTTCGCCCTTTTCCTTCTACGGGGCTTATTTTACGAGATATTTGCATTTTAACTTTTGCTAAGGAAATTCAAATATTTGGCCAAAAATTTGTGATAACAAAATTTCGTCCTTTTCCTTTTACGGGGCTTATTTAACGAGATATTTGCATTTTAAGTTTTGCTAAATTTTGGCCAAAAATTAGTGATAACAAAATTTCGCCCTTTTCCTTCTACGGGGCTTATTTAACGAGATATTTGCATTTTAAGTTTTGGTAAATTTTGGCCAAAAATAAGTGATAACAAAATTTCGCCCTTTTCCTTCTACGGGGCTTATTTAACGAGATATTTGCATTTTAGGTTTTGCTAAATTTTGGCCAAAAATTAGTGATAACAAAATTTCGCACTTTTCCTTCTACGGGGCTTATTTAACGAGATATTTGCATTTTAAGTTTTGCTAAGGAAATTGAAAATTTTGGCCAAAAATTAGTGATAACAAAATTTCGCCCTTTTCCTTCTACGGGGCTTATTTAACGAGATATTTGCATTTTAAATTTTGCTAAGGAAATTGAAAATTTTGGCCAAAAATTAGTGATAACAAAATTTCGCCCTTTTCCTTCTACGGGGCTTATTTTACGAGATATTTGCATTTTAAGTTTTGCTAAGGAAATTCAAATATTTGGCCAAAAATTTGTGATAACAAAATTTCGCCCTTTTCCTTCTACGGGGCTTATTTAACGAGATATTTGCCTTTTAAGTTTTGCTAAGGAAATTCAAAATTTTGGCCAAAAATTAGTGATAACAAAATTTCGCCCTTTTCCCTCTACGGGGCTTATTTAACGAGATATTTGCATTTTAAGTTTTGCTAAGGAAATTCAAAATTTTGGCCAAAAATTAGTGGTAACAAAATTTCGCCCTTTTCCTTCTACAGGGCTTATTTAACGAGATATTTGCATTTTAAGTTTTCCTAAATTTGGGCAAAAATTAGTGATAACAAAATTTCGCTCTTTTCTTTCTACGGGGCTTATTTAACGAGATATTTGCATTTTAGGTTTTGCTAAATGTTGACCAAAAATTAGTGATAACAAAATTTCGCACTTTTCCTTCTACGGGGCTTATTTAACGAGATATTTGCATTTTAAGTTTTCCTAAATTTGGGCAAAAATTAGTGATAACAAAATTTCGCTCTTTTCTTTCTACGGGGCTTATTTAACGAGATATTTGCATTTTAGGTTTTGCTAAATGTTGGCCAAAAATTAGTGATAACAAAATTTCGCACTTTTCCTTCTACGGGGCTTATTTAACGAGATATTTGCATTTTAAGTTTTCCTAAATTTGGGCAAAAATTTGTGATAACAAAATTTCGCCCTTTTCCTTCTACGGGGCTTATTTAACGAGATATTTGCCTTTTAAGTTTTGCTAAGGAAATTCAAAATTTTGGCCAAAAATTAGTGATAACAAAATTTTGCCCTTTTCCCTCTACGGGGCTTATTTAACGAGATATTTGCATTTTAAGTTTTGCTAAGGAAATTCAAAATGTTGGCCAAAAATTAGTGGTAACAAAATTTCGCCCTTTTCCTTCTACAGGGCTTATTTAACGAGATATTTGCATTTTAAGTTTTCCTAAATTTGGGCAAAAATTAGTGATAACAAAATTTCGCTCTTATCTTTCTACGGGGCTTATTTAACGAGATATTTGCATTTTAGGTTTTGCTAAATTTTGGCCAAAAATTAGTGATAACAAAATTTCGCCAAAAATTAGTGGTAACAAAATTTCGCCCTTTTCCTTCTACAGGGCTTATTTAACGAGATATTTGCATTTTAAGTTTTCCTAAATTTGGGCAAAAATTAGTGATAACAAAATTTCGCCCTTTTCCTTCTACGTGGCTTATTTAACGAGATATTTGCATTTTAAGTTTTGCTAAGGAAATTCAAAATTTTGGCCAAAAATTAGTGGTAACAAAATTTCGCCCTTTTCCTTCTACGGGGCTTATTTAACGAGATATTTGCATTTTAAGTTTTCCTAAATTTGGGCAAAAATTAGTGATAACAAAATTTCGCTCTTTTCTTTCTACGGGGCTTATTTAACGAGATATTTGCATTTTAGGTTTTGCTAAATTTTTGCCAAAAATTAGTGATAACAAAATTTCGCACTTTTCCTTCTACGGGGCTTATATAACGAGATATTTGCATTTTAAGTTTTGCTAAGGAAATTCAAAATTTTGGCCAAAAATTAGTGATAACAAAATTTAGCCCTTATCCTTCTACGGGGCTTATTTAACGAGATATTTGCATTTTAAGTTTTGCTAAGGAAATTCTAAATTTTGGCCAAAAATTAGTGATAACAAAATTTCGCACTTTTCCTTCTACGGGGCTTATTTAACGAGATATTTGCATTTTAGGTTTTGCTAAATTTTGGCCAAAAATTAATGATAACAAAATTTCGCACTTTTCCTTCTACGGGGCTTATTTAACGAGATATTTGCATTTTAAGTTTTGCTAAGGAAATTCTAAATTTTGGCCAAAAATTAGTGATAACAAAATTTCGCCCTTTTCCTTTTACGGGGCTTATTTAACGAGATATTTGCAGTTTAAGTTTTGCTAGGGAAATGCAAAATTTTGGCCAAAAATTAGCGGTAACAAAATTTCGCCCTTTTCCTACTACGGGGCTTATTTAACGAGATATTTTCAGTTTAAGTTTTCCTAAATTTGGCCAAAAATTAGTGATAACAAAATTTCGCACTTTTCCTTCTACGGGGCTTATTTAACGAGATATTTGCATTTTAGGTTTTGCTAAATTTTGGCCAAAAATTAGTGATAACAAAATTTCGCCCTTTTCCTTCTACGAGGCTTATTTAAAGAGATATTTGCATTTTAGGTTTTGCTAAATTTTGGCCAAAAATAAGTGATAACAAAATTTCGCCCTTTTCCTTCTACCGGGCTTATTTAACGAGATATTTGGATTTTAAGTTTTGCTAAGGAAATTGAAAATTTTGGCCAAAAATTAGTGATAACAAAATTTCGCCCTTTTCCTTCTACGGGGCTTATTTAACGAGATATTTGCATTTTAAGTTTTGCTAAGAACTCGCCCTTTTCCTTCTACGGGGCTTATTTAACGAGATATTTGCATTTTAAGTTTTGCTAAGGAAATTCAAAATTTTGGCCAAAAATTAGTGATAACAAAATTTTGCCCTTTTCCTTCTACCGGGCTTATTTAACGAGATATTTGGATTTTAAGTTTTGCTAAGGAAATTGAAAATTTTGGCCAAAAATTAGTGATGACAAAATTTCGCCCTTTTCCTTCTACGGGGCTTATTTAACGAGATATTTGCATATTAGGTTTTGCTAAATTTTGGCCAAAAATTAGTGATTACAAAATTTCGCACTTTTCCTTCTACGGGGCTTATTTAACGAGATATTTGCATTTTAAGTTTTGCTAAATTTTGGCCAAAAATTAGTGATAACAAAATTTCGCCCTTTTCCTTCTACGGGGCTTATTTAACGAGATATTTGCATTTTAAGTTTTGGTAAGGAAATTCAAATATTTGGCCAAAAATTAGTGATGACAAAATTTCGCCTTTTCCTTCTACGGGGCTTATTTAACGAGATATTTGCATTTTAAGTTTTGCTAAGGAAATTCAAAATTTTGGCCAAAAATTAGTGATAACAAAATTTCGCCCTTTTCCTTCTACGGGGCTTATTTAACGAAATATTTACATTTTAAGTTTTGCTCAATTTTGGCCAAAAATTAGTGATAACAAAATTTCGCCCTTTTCCTTCTACGGGGCTTATTTAACGAGATATTTGCATTTTAAGTTTTGCTAAGAACTCGCCCTTTTCCTTCTACGGGGCTTATTTAACGAGATATTTGCATTTTAAGTTTTGCTAAGGAAATTCAAAATTTTGGCCAAAAATTTGTGATAACAAAATTTCGCCCTTTTCCTTCTACGGGGCTTATTTAACGAGATATTTGCATTTTAGGTTTTGGTAAATTTTGGCCAAAAATTAGTGATAACAAAATTTCGCCATTTTTTTTCTAAGGGGCTTATTTAACGAGATATTTGCATTTTAAGTTTTGCTAAGGAATTTCAAAATTTTGGATATAAATTAGTGATAACAAAATTTCGCCCTTTTCCTTCTACGGGGCTTATTTAACGAGATATTTGCATTTTAAGTTTTGCTAAATTTTGGCCAAAAATTAGTGATAACAAAATTTCGCCCTTTTCCTTCTACGGGGCTTATTTAACGAGATATTTGCATATTAGGTTTTGCTAAATTTTGGCCAAAAATTAGTGATAACAAAATTTCGCCCTTTTCCTTCTACCGGGCTTATTTAACGAGATATTTGGATTTTAAGTTTTGCTAAGGAAATTGAAAATTTTGGCCAAAAATTAGTGATAACAAAATTTCGCCCTTTTCCTTCTACGGGGCTTATTTAACGAGATATTTGCATTTTAAGTTTTGCTAAATTTTGGCCAAAAATTAGTGATAACAAAATTTCGCCCTTTTCCTTCTACGGGGCTTATTTAACGAGATATTTGCATTTTAAGTTTTGCTAAATTTTGGCCAAAAATTAGTGATAACAAAATTTCGCCCTTTTCCTTCTACGGGGCTTATTTAACGAGATATTTGCATATTAGGTTTTGCTAAATTTTGGCCAAAAATTAGTGATAACAAAATTTCGCCCTTTTCCTTCTACGGGGCTTAGTTAACGAGATATTTGCATTTTAAGTTTTGCTAAGGAAATTCAAATATTTGGCCAAAAATTAGTGATGACAAAATTTCGCCTTTTCCTTCTACGGGGCTTATTTAACGAGATATTTGCATTTTAAGTTTTGCTAAGGAAATTCAAAATTTTGGCCAAAAATTAGTGATAACAAAATTTCGCCCTTTTCCTTCTACGGGGCTTATTTAACGAAATATTTACATTTTAAGTTTTGCTCAATTTTGGCCAAAAATTAGTGATAACAAAATTTCGCCCTTTTTCTTCTAAGGGGCTTATTTAACGAGATATTTGCATTTTAAGTTTTGCTAAGGAATTTCAAAATTTTGGATAAAAATTAGTGATAACAAAATTTCGCCCTTTTCCTTCTACGGGGCTTATTTAACGAGATATTTGCATTTTAAGTTTTGCTAAGGAAATTCAAAATTTTGGCCAAAAAATAGTGATAACAAAATTTCGCCCTTTTCCTTCTACGGGGCTTATTTAACGAGATATTTGCATTTTAGGTTTTGGTAAATTTTGGCCAAAAATTAGTGATAACAAAATTTCGCCCTTTTCCTTCTACGGGGCTTATTTAACGAGATATTTGCATTTAAAGTTGTGCTAATGAAATTGAACATTTTGCCCAAAAATTAGTGATAACAAAATTTCGCCCTTTTCCTTCTACGGGGCTTATTTAACGAGATATTTGCATTTTAAGTTTTGCTAAGGAATTTCTAAATTTTGGCCAAAAATTAGTGATAACAAAATTTCGCCCTTTTCCTTCTACAGGGCTTATTTAACGAGATATTTGCATTTTAAGTTTTGCTAAATTTTGGCCAAAAATTAGTGATAACAAAATTTTGCACTTTTCCTTCTACGGGGCTTATTTAACGAGATATTTGCATTTTAAGTTTTGCTAAATTCTGGCCAAAAATTAGTGATAACAAAATTTCGTCCTTTTCCTTCTACGGGGCTTATTAAATAAGATATTTGCATATTAAGTTTCGCTAAATTTTGGCCAAAAATTAGTGATAACAAAATTTTGCCCTTTTCCTTCTACGGGGCTTATTTAACGAGATATTTGCATTTTAAGTTTTGCTAAATTTTGGCCAAAAATTAGTGATAACAAAATTTCGCCCTTTTCCTTCTACGGGGCTTATTTAACGAGATATTTGCATTTTAAGTTTCGCTAAGGAAATTCTAAATGTTGGCCAAAAATTAGTGATAACAAAATTTCGCCCTTTTCCTTCTACGGGGCTTATTTTTACGAGATATTTGCATTTTAAGTTTTGCTAAGGAAATTATAAATTTTGGCCAAAAATTAGTGATAACAAAATTTCGCACTTTTCCTTCTATGGGGCTTATTTAACGAGATATTTGCATTTTAAATATTGCTAAAAAATTCTAAATTTTGGCCAAAAATTTGTGATAACAAAATTTCGCCCTTTTCCTTCTACGGGGCTTATTTAACGAGATATTTGCATTTTAAGTTTCGCTAAGGAAATTCTAAATTTTGGCCAAAAATTAGTGATAACAAAATTTCGCCCTTTTCCTTCTACGGGGCTTATTTTTACGAGATATTTGCATTTTAAGTTTTGCTAAGGAAATTATAAATTTTGGCCAAAAATTAGTGATAACAAAATTTCGCACTTTTCCTTCTACGGGGCTTATTTAACGAGATATTTGCATTTTAAATATTGCTAAAAAATTCTAAATTTTGGCCAAAAATTTGTGATAACAAAATTTCGCCCTTTTCCTTCTACGGGGCTTATTTAACGAGATATTTGCATTTTAAGTTTTGCTAAGGAAATTCTAAATTTTGGTAAAAATTAGGGATAACAAAATTTCGCCCTTTTCCTTCTACGGGGCTTATTTAACGAGATATTTGCATTTTAAGTTTTGCTAAATTTTGGCCAAAAATTAGTGATAACAAAATTTCGCCCTTTTCCTTCTACGGGGCTTATTTAACGAGATATTTGCATTTTAAGTTTTGCTAAGGAAATTCTAAATTTTGGCCAAAAATTAGTGATAACAAAATTTAGCCCTTTTCCTTCTACGGGGCTTATTTAACGAGATATTTGCATTTTAAGTTTTGCTAAATTTTGGCCAAAAATTAGTGATAACAAAATTTCGCCCTTTTCCTTCTACGGGGCTTATTTAACGAGATATTTGCATTTTAAGTTTTGCTAAGGAAATTCTAAATTTTGGCAAAAATTAGGGATAACAACATTTCGCCCTTTTCCTTCTACGGGGTTTATTTAACGAGATATTTGCATTTTAAGTTTTGCTAAATTTTGTCCAAAAATTAGTGATAACAAAATTTCGCCCTTTTCCTTCTACGGGGCTTATTTAACGAGATATTTGCATTTTAAGTTTTGCTAAATTTTGGCCAAAAATTAGTGATAACAAAATTTCGCCCTTTTCCTTCTACGGGGCTTATTTAACAAGATATTTGCATTTTAAGTTTTGCTAAGGAAATTCTAAATTTTGGCCAAAAATTAGTGATAACAAAATTTAGCCCTTTTCCTTCTACGGGGCTTATTTAACGAGATATTTGCATTTTAAGTTTTGCTAAGGAAATTCTAAATTTTGGCCAAAAATTAGTGATAACAAAATTTAGCCCTTTTCCTTCTACGGGGCTTATTTAACGAGATATTTGCATTTTAAGTTTTGCTAAGGAAATTCTAAATTTTGGCCAAAAATTAGTGATAACAAAATTTCGCCCGTTTCCTTCTACGGGGCTTATTTAACGAGATATTTACATTTTAAGTTTTGCTAAGGAAATTCTAAATTTTGGCCAAAAATTAGTGATAGCAAAATTTCGCCCTTTTCCTTCTACGGGGCTTATTTAACGAGATATTTGCATTTTAAGTTTTGCTAAGGAAATTCTAAATTTTGGCCAAAAATTAGTGATAACAAAATTTCGCCCTTTTCCTTCTACGGGGCTTATTTAACGAGATATTTGCATTTTAAGTTTTGCTAAATTTCGCCCTTTTCCTTCTACGGGGCTTATTTAACGAGATATTTGCATTTTAAGTTTTGCTAAGGAAATTCTAAATTTTGGCCAAAAATTAGTGATAACAAAATTTCGCCCTTTTCCTTCTACGGGGCTTATTTAACGAGATATTTGCATTTTAAGTTTTGCTAAATTTTGGCCAAAAATTAGTGATAACAAAATTTCGCCCTTTTCCTTCTACGGGGCTTATTTAACGAGATATTTGCATTTTAAGTTTTGCTAAGGAAATTCTACATTTTGGCCAAAAATTAGTGATAACAAAATTTCGCCCTTTTCCTTCTACGGGGCTTATTTAACGAGATATTTGCATTTTAAGTTTTGCTAAGGAAATTCTAAATTTTGGCCAAAAATTAGTGATAACAAAATTTCGCCCTTTTCCTTCTACGGGGCTTATTTAACGAGATATTTGCATTTTAAGTTTTGCTAAATTTTGGCCAAAATTTAGCAAAACTTATATTTGCATTTTAAGTTTTGCTAAATTTTGGCCAAAAATTAGTGATAACAAAATTTCGCCCTTTTCCTTCTACGGGGCTTATTTAACGAGATATTTGCATTTTAAGTTTTGCTACGGAAATTCTAAATTTTGGCCAAAAATTAGTGATAACAAAATTTCGCCCTTTTCCTTCTACGGGACTTATTTAACGAGATATTTGCATTTTAAGTTTTGCTAAATTTTGGCCAAAAATTAGTGATAACAAAATTTCGCCCTTTTCCTTCTACGGGGCTTATTTAGCGAGATATTTGCATTTTAAGTTTTGCTAAGGAAATTCTAAATTTTGGCCAAAAATTAGTGATAACAAAATTTCGCCCTTTTCCTTCTACGGGGCTTATTTAACGAGATATTTGCATTTTAAGTTTTGCTAAGGAAATTCTAAATTTTGGCCAAAAATTAGTGATAACAAAATTTCGCCCTTTTCCTTCTACGGGGCTTATTTAACGAGATATTTGCATTTTAAGTTTTGCTAAATTTTGGCCAAAAATTAGTGATAACAAAATTTCGCCCTTTTCCTTCTACGGGGCTTATTTAACGAGATATTTGCATTTTAAGTTTTGCTAAGGAAATTCTACATTTTGGCCAAAAATTAGTGATAACAAAATTTCGCCCTTTTCCTTCTACGGGGCTTATTTAACGAGATATTTGCATTTTAAGTTTTGCTAAGGAAATTCTAAATTTTGGCCAAAAATTAGTGATAACAAAATTTCGCCCTTTTCCTTCTACGGGGCTTATTTAACGAGATATTTGCATTTTAAGTTTTGCTAAATTTTGGCCAAAATTTAGCAAAACTTAAATTTGCTAAATTTTGGCCAAAAATTAGTGATAACAAAATTTCGCCCTTTTCCTTCTACGGGGCTTATTTAACGAGATATTTGCATTTTAAATTTTGCTAAGGAAATTCTAAATTTTGGCAAAAATTAGGGATAACAAAATTTCGCCCTTTTCCTTCTACGGGGCTTATTTAACGAGATATTTGCATTTTAAGTTTTGCTAAATTTTGGCCAAAAATTAGTGATAACAAAATTTCGCCCTTTTCCATCTACGGGGCTTATTTAACGAGATATTTGCATTTTAAGTTTTGCTAAATTTTCGCCAAAAATTAATGATAACAAAATTTCGCCCTTTTCCTTCTACGGGGCTTATTTAACGAGATATTTGCATTTTAAGTTTTGCTAAATTTTGGCCAAAAATTAGTGATAACAAAATTTCGCCCTTTTCCTTCTACGGGGCTTATTTAACGAGATATTTGCATTTTAAGTTTTGCTAAATTTTGGCCAAAAATTAGTGATAACAAAATTTCGCCATTTTCCTTCTACGGGGCTTATTTAACGAGATATTTGCATTTTAAGTTTTGCTAAATTTTGGCCACAAATTAGTGATAACAAAATTTCGCCCTTTTCCTTCTACGGAGCTTATTTAACGAGATATTTGCATTTTAAGTTTTGCTAAATTTTGGCCAAAAATTAGTGATAACAAAATTTCGCCCTTTTCCTTCTACGGGGCTTATTTAACGAGATATTTGCATTTTAAGTTTTGCTACGGAAATTCTAAATTTTGGCCAAAAATTAGTGATAACAAAATTTCGCCCTTTTCCTTCTACGGGACTTATTTAACGAGATATTTGCATTTTAAGTTTTGCTAAATTTTGGCCAAAAATTAGTGATAACAAAATTTCGCCCTTTTCCTTCTACGGGGCTTATTTAACGAGATATTTGCATTTTAAGTTTCGCTAAGGAAATTCTAAATTTTGGCCAAAAATTAGTGATAACAAAATTTCGCCCTTTTCCTTCTACGGGACTTATTTAACGAGATATTTGCATTTTAAGTTTTGCTAAATTTTGGCCAAAAATTAGTGATAACAAAATTTCGCCCTTTTCCTTCTACGGGGCTTATTTAACGAGATATTTGCATTTTAAGTTTTGCTAAATTTTGGCCAAAAATTAGTGATAACAAAGTTTCGCCATTTTCCTTCTACGGGGCTTATTTAACGAGATATTTGCATTTTAAGTTTTGCTAAATTTTGGCCACAAATTAGTGATAACAAAATTTCGCCCTTTTCCTTCTACGGAGCTTATTTAACGAGATATTTGCATTTTAAGTTTTGCTAAATTTTGGCCAAAAATTAGTGATAACAAAATTTCGCCCTTTTCCTTCTACGGGGCTTATTTAACGAGATATTTGCATTTTAAGTTTTGCTACGGAAATTCTAAATTTTGGCCAAAAATTAGTGATAACAAAATTTCGCCCTTTTCCTTCTACGGGACTTATTTAACGAGATATTTGCATTTTAAGTTTTGCTAAATTTTGGCCAAAAATTAGTGATAACAAAATTTCGCCCTTTTCCTTCTACGGGGCTTATTTAACGAGATATTTGCATTTTAAGTTTTGCTACGGAAATTCTAAATTTTGGCCAAAAATTAGTGATAACAAAATTTCGCCCTTTTCCTTCTACGGGACTTATTTAACGAGATATTTGCATTTTAAGTTTTGCTAAATTTTGGCCAAAAATTAGTGATAACAAAATTTCGCCCTTTTCCTTCTACGGGGCTTATTTAACGAGATATTTGCATTTTAAGTTTTGCTACGGAAATTCTAAATTTTGGCCAAAAATTAGTGATAACAAAATTTCGCCCTTTTCCTTCTACGGGACTTATTTAACGAGATATTTGCATTTTAAGTTTTGCTAAATTTTGGCCAAAAATTAGTGATAACAAAATTTCGCCCTTTTCCTTCTACGGGGCTTATTTAACGAGATATTTGCATTTTAAGTTTTGCTAAATTTTGGCCAAAAATTAGTGATAACAAAATTTCGCCATTTTCCTTCTACGGGGCTTATTTAACGAGATATTTGCATTTTAAGTTTTGCTAAATTTTGGCCACAAATTAGTGATAACAAAATTTCGCCCTTTTCCTTCTACGGAGCTTATTTAACGAGATATTTGCATTTTAAGTTTTGCTAAATTTTGGCCAAAAATTAGTGATAACAAAATTTCGCCCTTTTCCTTCTACGGGGCTTATTTAACGAGATATTTGCATTTTAAGTTTTGCTACGGAAATTCTAAATTTTGGCCAAAAATTAGTGATAAAAAAATTTCGCCCTTTTCCTTCTACGGGACTTATTTAACGAGATATTTGCATTTTAAGTTTTGCTAAATTTTGGCCAAAAATTAGTGATAACAAAATTTCGCCCTTTTCCTTCTACGGGGCTTATTTAACGAGATATTTGCATTTTAAGTTTCGCTAAGGAAATTCTAAATTTTGGCCAAAAATTAGTGATAACAAAATTTCGCCCTTTTCCTTCTACGGGACTTATTTAACGAGATATTTGCATTTTAAGTTTTGCTAAATTTTGGCCAAAAATTAGTGATAACAAAATTTCGCCCTTTTCCTTCTACGGGGCTTATTTAACGAGATATTTGCATTTTAAGTTTCGCTAAGGAAATTCTAAATTTTGGCCAAAAATTAGTGATAACAAAATTTCGCCCTTTTCCTTCTACGGGGCTTATTTAACGAGATATTTGCATTTTAAGTTTTGCTAAATTTTGGCCAAAAATTAGTGATAACAAAATTTCGCCCTTTTCCTTCTACGGGGCTTATTTAACGAGATATTTGCATTTTAAGTTTTGCTAAATTTTGGCCAAAAATTAGTGATAACAAAATTTCGCCCTTTTCCTTCTACGGGGCTTATTTAACGAGATATTTGCATTTTAAGTTTCGCTAAGGAAATTCTAAATTTTGGCCAAAAATTAGTGATAACAAAATTTCGCCCTTTTCCTTCTACGGGGCTTATTTAACGAGATATTTGCATTTTAAGTTTTGCTAAATTTTGGCCAAAAATTAGTGATAACAAAATTTCGCCCTTTTCCTTCTACGGGGCTTATTTAACGAGATGTTTGCATTTTAAGTTTCGCTAAGGAAATTCTAAATTTTGGCCAAAAATTAGTGATAACAAAATTTCGCCCTTTTCCTTCTACGGGGCTTATTTAACGAGATATTTGCATTTTAAGTTTTGCTAAGGATATTCTAAATTTTGGCCAAAAATTAGTGATAACAAAATTTCGCCCTTTTCCTTCTACGGGACTTATTTAACGAGATATTTGCATTTTAAGTTTTGCTAAATTTTGGCCAAAAATTAGTGATAACAAAATTTCGCCCTTTCCTTCTACAGGGCTTATTTAACGAGATATTTGCATTTTAAGTTTTGCTAAGGAAATTCTAAATTTTGGCCAAAAATTAGTGATAACAAAATTTCGCCCTTTTCCTTCTACGGGGCTTATTTAACGAGATATTTGCCTTTTAAGTTTTGCTAAATTTTGGCCAAAAATTAGTGATAACAAAATTTCGCCCTTTTCCTTCTACGGGGCTTATTTAACGAGATATTTGCATTTTAAGTTTCGCTAAGGAAATTCTAAATTTTGGCCAAAAATTAGTGATAACAAAATTTCGCCCTTTTCCTTCTTCGGGGCTTATTTAACGAGATATTTGCATTTTAAGTTTTGCTAAGGAAATTCTAAATTTTGGCCAAAAATTAGTGATAACAAAATTTCGCCCTTTTCCTTCTACGGGGCTTATTTAACGAGATATTTGCATTTTAAGTTTTGCTAAATTTTGGCCAAAAATTAGTGATAACAAAATTTCGCCCTTTTCCTTCTACGGGGCTTATTTAACGAGATATTTGCATTTTAAGTTTCGCTAAGGAAATTCTAAATTTTGGCCAAAAATTAGTGATAACAAAATTTCGCCCTTTTCCTTCTACGGGGCTTATTTAACGAGATATTTGCATTTTAAGTTTTGCTAAGGAAATTCTAAATTTTGGCCAAAAATTAGTGATAACAAAATTTCGCCCTTTTCCTTCTACGGGGCTTATTTAACGAGATATTTGCATTTTAAGTTTTGCTAAATTTTGGCCAAAAATTAGTGATAACAAAATTTCGCCCTTTTCCTTCTACGGGGCTTATTTAACGAGATATTTGCATTTTAAGTTTTGCTAAGGAAATTCTAAATTTTGGCCAAAAATTAGTGATAACAAAATTTCGCCCTTTTCCTTCTACGGGGCTTATTTAACGAGATATTTGCATTTTAAGTTTTGCTAAGGAAATTCTAAATTTTGGCCAAAAATTAGTGATAACAAAATTTCGCCCTTTTCCTTCTACGGGGCTTATTTAACGAGATATTTGCATTTTAAGTTTTGCTAAATTTTGGCCAAAAATTAGTGATAACAAAATTTCGCCCTTTTCCTTCTACGGGGCTTATTTAACGAGATATTTGCATTTTAAGTTTTGCTAAGGAAATTCTAAATTTTGGCCAAAAATTAGTGATAACAAAATTTCGCCCTTTTCCTTCTACGGGGCTTATTTAACGAGATATTTGCATTTTAAGTTTTGCTAAATTTTGGCCAAAAATTAGTGATAACAAAATTTCGCCCTTTTCCTTCTACGGGGCTTATTTAACGAGATATTTGCATTTTAAGTTTCGCTAAGGAAATTCTAAATTTTGGCCAAAAATTAGTGATAACAAAATTTCGCCCTTTTCCTTCTTCGGGGCTTATTTAACGAGATATTTGCATTTTAAGTTTTGCTAAGGAAATTCTAAATTTTGGCCAAAAATTAGTGATAACAAAATTTCGCCCTTTTCCTTCTACGGGGCTTATTTAACGAGATATTTGCATTTTAAGTTTTGCTAAGGAAATTCTAAATTTTGGCCAAAAATTAGTGATAACAAAATTTCGCCCTTTTCCTTCTACGGGGCTTATTTAACGAGATATTTGCATTTTAAGTTTTGCTAAATTTTGGCCAAAAATTAGTGATAACAAAATTTCGCCCTTTTCCTTCTACGGGGCTTATTTAACGAGATATTTGCATTTTAAGTTTTGCTAAGGAAATTCTAAATTTTGGCCAAAAATTAGTGATAACAAAATTTCGCCCTTTTCCTTCTACGGGGCTTATTTAACGAGATATTTGCATTTTAAGTTTTGCTAAATTTTGGCCAAAAATTAGTGATAACAAAATTTCGCCCTTTTCCTTCTACGGGGCTTATTTAACGAGATATTTGCATTTTAAGTTTCGCTAAGGAAATTCTAAATTTTGGCCAAAAATTAGTGATAACAAAATTTCGCCCTTTTCCTTCTACGGGGCTTATTTAACGAGATATTTGCATTTTAAGTTTCGCTAAGGAAATTCTAAATTTTGGCCAAAAATTAGTGATAACAAAATTTCGCCCTTTTCCTTCTACGGGGCTTATTTAACGAGATATTTGCATTTTAAGTTTTGCTAAGGAAATTCTAAATTTTGGCCAAAAATTAGTGATAACAAAATTTCGCCCTTTTCCTTCTACGGGGCTTATTTAACGAGATATTTGCATTTTAAGTTTTGCTAAATTTTGGCCAAAAATTAGTGATAACAAAATTTCGCCCTTTTCCTTCTACGGGGCTTATTTAACGAGATATTTGCATTTTAAGTTTTGCTAAGGAAATTCTAAATTTTGGCCAAAAATTAGTGATAACAAAATTTCGCCCTTTTCCTTCTACGGGGCTTATTTAACGAGATATTTGCATTTTAAGTTTTGCTAAGGAAATTCTACATTTTGGCCAAAAATTAGTGATAACAAAATTTCGCCCTTTTCCTTCTACGGGGCTTATTTAACGAGATATTTGCATTTTAAGTTTCGCTAAGGAAATTCTAAATTTTGGCCAAAAATTAGTGATAACAAAATTTCGCCCTTTTCCTTCTACGGGGCTTATTTAACGAGATATTTGCATTTTAAGTTTTGCTAAGGAAATTCTAAATTTTGGCCAAAAATTAGTGATAACAAAATTTCGCCCTTTTCCTTCTACGGGGCTTATTTAACGAGATATTTGCATTTTAAGTTTTGCTAAATTTTGGCCAAAAATTAGTGATAACAAAATTTCGCCCTTTTCCTTCTACGGGGCTTATTTAACGAGATATTTGCATTTTAAGTTTTGCTAAGGAAATTCTACATTTTGGCCAAAAATTAGTGATAACAAAATTTCGCCCTTTTCCTTCTACGGGGCTTATTTAACGAGATATTTGCATTTTAAGTTTTGCTAAGGAAATTCTAAATTTTGGCCAAAAATTAGTGATAACAAAATTTCGCCCTTTTCCTTCTACGGGGCTTATTTAACGAGATATTTGCATTTTAAGTTTTGCTAAATTTTGGCCAAAAATTAGTGATAACAAAATTTCGCCCTTTGCCTTCTACGGGGCTTATTTAACGAGATATTTGCATTTTAAGTTTTGCTAAGGAAATTCTAAATTTTGGCCAAAAATTAGTGATAACAAAATTTCGCCCTTTTCCTTCTACGGGGCTTATTTAACGAGATATTTGCATTTTAAGTTTTGCTAAATTTTGGCCAAAAATTAGTGATAACAAAATTTCGCCCTTTTCCTTCTACGGGGCTTATTTAACGAGATATTTGCATTTTAAGTTTCGCTAAGGAAATTCTAAATTTTGGCCAAAAATTAGTGATAACAAAATTTCGCCCTTTTCCTTCTTCGGGGCTTATTTAACGAGATATTTGCATTTTAAGTTTTGCTAAGGAAATTCTAAATTTTGGCCAAAAATTAGTGATAACAAAATTTCGCCCTTTTCCTTCCACGGGGCTTATTTAACGAGATATTTGCATTTTAAGTTTTGCTAAATTTTGGCCAAAAATTAGTGATAACAAAATTTCGCCCTTTTCCTTCTACGGGGCTTATTTAACGAGATATTTGCATTTTAAGTTTCGCTAAGGAAATTCTAAATTTTGGCCAAAAATTAGTGATAACAAAATTTCGCCCTTTTCCTTCTACGGGGCTTATTTAACGAGATATTTGCATTTTAAGTTTTGCTAAGGAAATTCTAAATTTTGGCCAAAAATTAGTGATAACAAAATTTCGCCCTTTTCCTTCTACGGGGCTTATTTAACGAGATATTTGCATTTTAAGTTTTGCTAAGGAAATTCTAAATTTTGGCCAAAAATTAGTGATAACAAAATTTCGCCCTTTTCCTTCTACGGGGCTTATTTAACGAGATATTTGCATTTTAAGTTTTGCTAAATTTTGGCCAAAAATTAGTGATAACAAAATTTCGCCCTTTTCCTTCTACGGGGCTTATTTAACGAGATATTTGCATTTTAAGTTTTGCTAAGGAAATTCTAAATTTTGGCCAAAAATTAGTGATAACAAAATTTCGCCCTTTTCCTTCTACGGGGCTTATTTAACGAGATATTTGCATTTTAAGTTTTGCTAAGGAAATTCTAAATTTTGGCCAAAAATTAGTGATAACAAAATTTCGCCCTTTTCCTTCTACGGGGCTTATTTAACGAGATATTTGCATTTTAAGTTTTGCTAAATTTTGGCCAAAAATTAGTGATAACAAAATTTCGCCCTTTTCCTTCTACGGGGCTTATTTAACGAGATATTTGCATTTTAAGTTTTGCTAAGGAAATTCTAAATTTTGGCCAAAAATTAGTGATAACAAAATTTCGCCCTTTTCCTTCTACGGGGCTTATTTAACGAGATATTTGCATTTTAAGTTTTGCTAAATTTTGGCCAAAAATTAGTGATAACAAAATTTCGCCCTTTTCCTTCTACGGGGCTTATTTAACGAGATATTTGCATTTTAAGTTTTGCTAAGGAAATTCTAAATTTTGGCCAAAAATTAGTGATAACAAAATTTCGCCCTTTTCCTTCTACGGGGCTTATTTAACGAGATATTTGCATTTTAAGTTTTGCTAAATTTTGGCCAAAAATTAGTGATAACAAAATTTCGCCCTTTTCCTTCTACGGGGCTTATTTAACGAGATATTTGCATTTTAAGTTTTGCTAAGGAAATTCTAAATTTTGGCCAAAAATTAGTGATAACAAAATTTCGCCCTTTTCCTTCTACGGGGCTTATTTAACGAGATATTTGCATTTTAAGTTTTGCTAAGGAAATTCTAAATTTTGGCCAAAAATTAGTGATAACAAAATTTCGCCCTTTTCCTTCTACGGGGCTTATTTAACGAGATATTTGCATTTTAAGTTTTGCTAAGGAAATTCTAAATTTTGGCCAAAAATTAGTGATAACAAAATTTCGCCCTTTTCCTTCTACGGGGCTTATTTAACGAGATATTTGCATTTTAAGTTTTGCTAAATTTTGGCCAAAAATTAGTGATAACAAAATTTCGCCATTTTCCTTCTACGGGGCTTATTTAACGAGATATTTGCATTTTAAGTTTTGCTAAATTTTGGCCAAAAATTAGTGATAACAAAATTTCGCCCTTTTCCTTCTACGGAGCTTATTTAACGAGATATTTGCATTTTAAGTTTTGCTAAATTTTGGCCAAAAATTAGTGATAACAAAATTTCGCCCTTTTCCTTCTACGGGGCTTATTTAACGAGATATTTGCATTTTAAGTTTTGCTACGGAAATTCTAAATTTTGGCCAAAAATTAGTGATAACAAAATTTCGCCCTTTTCCTTCTACGGGACTTATTTAACGAGATATTTGCATTTTAAGTTTTGCTAAATTTTGGCCAAAAATTAGTGATAACAAAATTTTGCCCTTTTCCTTCTACGGGGCTTATTTAACGAGATATTTGCATTTTAAGTTTTGCTAAGGAAATTCTAAATTTTGGCCAAAAATTAGTGATAACAAAATTTCGCCCTTTTCCTTCTACGGGGCTTATTTAACGAGATATTTGCATTTTAAGTTTTGCTAAATTTTGGCCAAAAATTAGTGATAACAAAATTTCGCCCTTTTCCTTCTACGGGGCTTATTTAACGAGATATTTGCATTTTAAGTTTTGCTAAGGATATTCTAAATTTTGGTCAAAAATTAGTGATAACAAAATTTCGCCCTTTTCCTTCTACGGGACTTATTTAACGAGATATTTGCATTTTAAATTTTGCTAAATTTTGGCCAAAAATTAGTGATAACAAAATTTCGCCCTTTTCCTTCTACGGGGCTTATTTAACGAGATATTTGCATTTTAAGTTTTGCTAAATTTTGGCCAAAAATTAGTGATAACAAAATTTCGCCCTTTTCCTTCTACGGGGCTTATTTAACGAGATATTTGCATTTTAAGTTTCGCTAAGGAAATTCTAAATTTTGGCCAAAAATTAGTGATAACAAAATTTCGCCCTTTTCCTTCTACGGGGCTTATTTAACGAGATATTTGCATTTTAAGTTTTGCTAAATTTTGGCCAAAAATTAGTGATAACAAAATTTCGCCCTTTTCCTTCTACGGGGCTTATTTAACGAGATATTTGCATTTTAAGTTTTGCTAAATTTTGGCCAAAAATTAGTGATAACAAAATTTCGCCCTTTTCCTTCTACGGGGCTTATTTAACGAGATATTTGCATTTTAAGTTTCGCTAAGGAAATTCTAAATTTTGGCCAAAAATTAGTGATAACAAAATTTCGCCCTTTTCCTTCTACGGGGCTTATTTAACGAGATATTTGCATTTTAAGTTTTGCTAAGGATATTCTAAATTTTGGCCAAAAATTAGTGATAACAAAATTTCGCCCTTTTCCTTCTACGGGACTTATTTAACGAGATATTTGCATTTTAAGTTTTGCTAAATTTTGGCCAAAAATTAGTGATAACAAAATTTCGCCCTTTCCTTCTACGGGGCTTATTTAACGAGATATTTGCATTTTAAGTTTCGCTAAGGAAATTCTAAATTTTGGCCAAAAATTAGTGATAACAAAATTTCGCCCTTTTCCTTCTACGGGGCTTATTTAACGAGATATTTGCATTTTAAGTTTTGCTAAATTTTGGCCAAAAATTAGTGATAACAAAATTTCGCCCTTTCCTTCTACGGGGCTTATTTAACGAGATATTTGCATTTTAAGTTTCGCTAAGGAAATTCTAAATTTTGGCCAAAAATTAGTGATAACAAAATTTCGCCCTTTTCCTTCTTCGGGGCTTATTTAACGAGATATTTGCATTTTAAGTTTTGCTAAGGAAATTCTAAATTTTGGCCAAAAATTAGTGATAACAAAATTTCGCCCTTTTCCTTCTACGGGGCTTATTTAACGAGATATTTGCATTTTAAGTTTTGCTAAGGAAATTCTAAATTTTGGCCAAAAATTAGTGATAACAAAATTTCGCCCTTTTCCTTCTACGGGGCTTATTTAACGAGATATTTGCATTTTAAGTTTTGCTAAATTTTGGCCAAAAATTAGTGATAACAAAATTTCGCCCTTTTCCTTCTACGGGGCTTATTTAACGAGATATTTGCATTTTAAGTTTCGCTAAGGAAATTCTAAATTTTGGCCAAAAATTAGTGATAACAAAATTTCGCCCTTTTCCTTCTACGGGGCTTATTTAACGAGATATTTGCATTTTAAGTTTTGCTAAGGAAATTCTAAATTTTGGCCAAAAATTAGTGATAACAAAATTTCGCCCTTTTCCTTCTACGGGGCTTATTTAACGAGATATTTGCATTTTAAGTTTTGCTAAGGAAATTCTAAATTTTGGCCAAAAATTAGTGATAACAAAATTTCGCCCTTTTCCTTCTACGGGGCTTATTTAACGAGATATTTGCATTTTAAGTTTTGCTAAATTTTGGCCAAAAATTAGTGATAACAAAATTTCGCCCTTTTCCTTCTACGGGGCTTATTTAACGAGATATTTGCATTTTAAGTTTCGCTAAGGAAATTCTAAATTTTGGCCAAAAATTAGTGATAACAAAATTTCGCCCTTTTCCTTCTACGGGGCTTATTTAACGAGATATGTGCATTTTAAGTTTTGCTAAGGAAATTCTAAATTTTGGCCAAAAATTAGTGATAACAAAATTTCGCCCTTTTCCTCCTACGGGGCTTATTTAACGAGATATTTGCATTTTAAGTTTTGCTAAATTTTGGCCAAAAATTAGTGATAACAAAATTTCGCCCTTTTCCTTCTACGGGGCTTATTTAACGAGATATTTGCATTTTAAGTTTTGCTAAGGAAATTCTAAATTTTGGCCAAAAATTAGTGATAACAAAATTTCGCCCTTTTCCTTCTACGGGGCTTATTTAACGAGATATTTGCATTTTAAGTTTTGCTAAGGAAATTCTAAATTTTGGCCAAAAATTACTGATAACAAAATTTCGCCCTTTTCCTTCTACGGGGCTTATTTAACGAGATATTTGCATTTTAAGTTTTGCTAAATATTTGCATTTTAAGTTTTGCTAAATTTTGGCCAAAAATTAGTGATAACAAAATTTCGCCCTTTTCCTTCTACGGGGCTTATTTAACGAGATATTTGCATTTTAAGTTTTGCTTAGGAAATTGAAAATTTTGGCCAAAAATTAGTGGTAAAAAATTTCGCCCTTTTCCTTCTACGGGGCTTATTTAACGAGATATTTGCATTTTAAGTTTTGCTAAGGAAATTGAAAATTTTGACCAAATATTAGTGGTAAAAAATTTCGCCCTTTGCCTTCTACAGGGCTTATTTAACGAGATATTTGCATTTTAAGTTTTGCTAAGGAAATTGAAAATTTTGTCAAAAAAAATAGTGATAACAAAATTTCGCCCTTTTCCTTCTACGGGGCTTATTTAACGAGATATTTGCATTTTAAATTTTGCTAAGGAAATTGAAAATTTTGGCCAAAAATTCATTCATGCAAAATGCGAAGTTAGCAGTGGGTGCAGGGGGAATTTTTAAAATGTCGCAACATGATGTAGTGATATTAGTTTTCAGAAACGAAATCACCATTAATGAAACACTTTGCTATAGAACCGCATCATTCGATGTTTGAAAAGTAATTGGCGAAAAATTGTTTGTTTCTATTGGGAAACATTGTGAAACGATCTGACCTACAATTTAGAAGTACTAGATTTATTAGCAAAATTTGTGCAATCAATCCCACTGTGTAGCGGCATTTGTGTTTAAACACCAATCTAGCGAATTTCTTGTCAAATGAACACTTCAATTTACGAAAAAATTAAACACGAATGTCGATAATTATGTCTGTTCCTTAAGGCCGACAACACTTTGCAGTTTTATTTAATAAATAAAGAAAGCTTGAAAATTCTAGCTATCAAAACTAAAATCCCTTTTATTTAAAACAAAAATCTAAAGTTGTCGAGCGCCATCTTTTGCGAATTTGTAGCAATGAAATATTCAGGGTTTGCTGTAGGTTTTTGTCTCAACTATTGCGCCATCTTATAATAATGATTTGCGTAACGCTGTTGCCAACCTTTTGCATAAAAGCTTTCTTCAAAGATAGAGCGGGGGCTTAACCTAATTATAAGCGTCGCGCTTTCTTCTCATAAAAAATATTTCAAAATATTTATGTCAGATAACAGCAAAGGTAGAAGCATTCCTTCATCATTTAATTATTTTGTTTTCCATTTAAGCAACATCATTATCAACAACTCCATTTTGGGGAGCTCTCCGTGTTGACGCTTTCATTTAGCTCGAGCTCAAGGCAACAGCTGTTTTGTATCAAACAAAAAATGCAAAATTGCATTTAATTTCTCATTGCCGCCTGTATTGAACCGAATCACCGTCATTCCAAATTATTTTGTGAAATATGAATACAATTGTTGTGAAAAATGAAGCTGAGGTCATTGAAAAGCTGAAGCAAGAAATAGAGCAGAGATCTGAAGAAGCATTAAAAACCAGAGGAGTATTTAGAGTGGGACTTTCAGGTAAGCCACCGTCAGTTTCAGTTGAATGACCTTGAACCTGGCAAAAAGCAATCGTATGATTTTACTTCTTTTCTTCTTACCCTCAAGGTGGTTCTGTGGTTAATTATCTGAGTACCGCCCTGCAATCTGTGAAATCTGATTTAAGCAAATGGCAATTTTTCTTTTGTGACGAGCGTTTTGTTCCTGAGACGGACAGTGATTCTACATATGGCGTTTACAAGACTACTTTAATACCCAAAACATCTCTAAATGCGGAGCAGTTCATATGGATTGACACCACCGGGTCGGTGGAAGAATGTGCTCAAGATTATGAAAGGAAAATATTGAAGGCATTCAATATGGAAAAAGCGGTGGTGCCACGTTTTGATTTGCTACTCTTGGGTATGGGACCTGATGGTCATACATGTTCCTTGTTCCCGGGTCATGCTTTGCTCGAAGAACACCACAAACTTATAGCTGCCATTGAAGATTCACCTAAGCCTCCACCAAAACGGGTGACCATGACTTTGCCACTCATCAACAATGCTTCATGCTGCATATTCGCCATGTGTGGCGAAGGAAAAGCCGATATGGTAAAGGTAAGAAAGAAAGACAAAACACTAAACAGTTATGGAAGGTTCAGTGAACTGCTTTTCGGCTTCAAAATTAATTTAAAACGTTGCATAACTGCTCGTGAATAATACCTTAGATATGTACACATCTATTTTCTTCAATTGTCATGTACGAGTACATTTATTTTTTGCAGAAAGTTTTTGTGGATAAAGAACCTTTACCAGCCGGTCTGGTAAAACCCACCAATGGCGATCTTATTTGCATTTTGGATGAAGCTGCTGGAAAATTCATTAAATAGATCAGGTTCCTAGAAAGCCAATAAATTGGCAATGTCCTGCAAAAACTATTGAACATTTTATTATTATTTTTATTTAATTATTTTGGTATTATTTCCTAAAAAATACCAAAATTTCATACATACATACATACATATATTACAAGAAACATCCTCAGTCATTTTTGGACGAAAGGTAACTCTTTAAGCACCATTAAAATGTTTCCATACTTCATTATATTATATTAGCCAAGAATGTACCATTCTTATATCTAAAATTATATTTTTATATTTTCTTCGTTATGTAATCGCTAAAATAAAATTATGAAATTCAATATTTTCGTATATTTGGGCTATAGTTTAAACTCCCCTTGTAATACATTCTGTTGTAAAGCAACAGTGTGCAAAACAATAAAGACCTCGTCCAGCCAGTCTTGTTTGTTGTATTGTTTTGCACACTGAAGGCCAACTTGTCAACAACAATTTTAAATTTTACAATCTGAAGATAGTTTCAGTGGCCATGAAGTCTCATTTTTTCTTTTATCACTTCTGCAGCGACTAACAGATATTTTTATAACCTCCACCATAGCAGGGTATAAAAATCATTTCGTTTATAACACCTCCAAATATTGATCTAAGACCCCATAAAGTATATGGGCAAAAGTCAATATTTTTTTCATGGGGGTAATCTATGTTTGTTGTCACTTTTCTCGCGTTGTGTACAGATTTCGGTGCAAAAGTTGATGGAATTAGATAAACCACAAACATAAAAGCTTTTTTCCAAAAATGTTTTTATTATCTTATATACTTTAAAAGATATAAGCACATACATTTCAAAAATGTAGAAAAAACCTAGAAATTTTCATATATTCATTCTTTTAGAGGTTGTAACCAAACCATTCATTCTATAGGTACTGGTCAGCTACAGAAACTACGAGGGACACATGGAGGAAAAATATTTCGTGGGCATTGTTCATGTGAGATCTTTCCGCGAAAAAATATAGCTCATAACTTTTGGAAATGCGATTTTAAGTGTTTTTTTGACCGCGGTCAGCGCGCCCCTCTATGTAATGAAATATCACCGAAGAAGCGATTATAGTGGCTGGAAGTACCTACAAATCGATATAGGTGTCGATGATGTGCTCCAAATGGAACCAACGCTAGAGGTTAGTTAAACTTGCGTGCATTTTTTTTTTTTGACGCGGGGCACTTCGACCGTTATACATAGATTGAGCTGAATTATTTATCTCAGTAGGTTTTTAACATTGAGAATCCTAAAATTAGGGGCGCGTAACAAAATAATGAATCGCTGAAATTTTATTCACTTTTTTCAAATTTTGTTCTTGACAATTTTTATAGTATAAAGTTCTTAAATTAATTTCTATGTTCATTGTGGGTAATGCTTTGGTGCACTTAACAACCGTGGATACGTATTTGAAGATTGAAGTCTTGTACGAGAAGAACGAGACACTTTTGTCTCAGCGATGATCGTCAAGGCACACCCAGTGCGCGGTACACGGTACCGATCTATTCCGAAATCACAGGCGCGTCATTTTATTTTGATGATTGTTCAAATTATGCACTTTGCAAAATTTACATAACCTCAAAATAAATCCATCCATTATTAGTTTCCCTCTTGAGGTATATTATGGTTTTACGTGAATTCATACAATATAAGTTCGCCCGGATGAACACATAATTACTGTATGTTATTGCCGACTTCGCAATCTGCGAAATTCATAAGAATATATTGTGTAATAATATCACTAAAAAAATCCGCGAATTCTCATTTTTTTATATGAAGTCTTTTAATTTATTATTAATGGCTTTAACAAATACTATTATGTAATCTTACAAAAGAAGTTAATCAAAAATACACTCAAAAAGATCTTAACATTCAACTCCCATCAATACTTAGGCATTTTGTAGAGAAATTTTGCATTGAAATAAAACACTATTGATATGGACTTCGTATTTTGAAACAAACATAACTTTTTAACCAACAGAGATATTACCTTCATTCTTTCTGAAGATCACAGATAGTTCTCTCATCTATTCGGTAAAATTTTCATAAATTTTTCCGATATTTATATTTCGCGGATTCGTTATAACGGGTAATCCAAGTAGAGATACTTTTTTCAATAGCATTTTTTGACAGATCACGTGTGAGTCGTGTCAAGCTGTCATGTTATTTTTGTTAAGTATTGTTTGGCATTTCATCATGGAAAGACTTACGCCTGAACAACGTTTACAAATCGTTCAATGGCGACCATGATAACCGACTATTTGATGCCTGAATTTGAAGCTCGTGATCTCGGCGACATTTGGTTTCAACAAGACGGCGCCACTTCCCACACATCGCAGTAATCAATTTTAATGCGATGTGTGTGAGAGAACACTTCGGTGAGCAGATAATTTCACGTTTTGGGCAGATCGATTGCCACCAAGATCGTGTGACATCACACCGGTAGACTTTTTCCTTCGGGGATATGTAAAGTCTAGAGTTTATGCGGACAAACCCGCTTCGATTCAGGCCTTGGAGCAAAACATCACGCGTGTCATTCGCCAGTTACCAGTCGAAATGCTCGAACGAGTCGTCGAACATTGGACTCAACGGATGGACCATCTGAGACGTAGCCGCGGCCAACATTTGATGGACATAATCTTCAAAAAATAAATGCCAAAGAATGTTCTTTCAAATGATAATAAACATTCACCATTCAATTTGAATTTTCTGTGTTTTTTCTTTAAAAAAAATAGGGAACCTCGAAATGGATCACGCGCAGGGTTACCATATACTTTTTTCGGAAAGGAGGACTTTTGTGCCAGAAAAGGAGGACATTTGTGACATTTACAAAGAGAGTTTGGTATTTTCGGAGGACAGTAACTGGAAAGGAAGTGCATTTTTTTTATTTGGTCAACAATTAGACTTTAAACCCGCAAGGAAGGTCCTACACCACCTTAGCACAATAAGAAGAAATATTGTCAAGTTTTATTTGCCAAATTTCAGCAAGATCGGAGTGAAAATGCGACCTATACTTAACGAACAACTTTGAATGGACAGACAGACGGACGGACATGTTTAAATCAACTTATACTGAGTTTATCGGTGTACTTTAAAGTGGGTCTAGCTCCAGTATTTTTAGGCGTTACAAACATCTATCTCGAAAAAAATGATGGCGATCGATTCTGAAAGAAGTGTTACACCGTCGACTTGAAATGCAAAAAAATATTTGCCTTTTTTATGTCGAACTGGTGTTGTCCTTCGAATTAAATATAGCTCATGTTTTAAAGTTTCTAAATGTGGTATAAAACTCCAGTTTTAGGGCAAACGGCAACGAAAATGTTGCACTTTTTGCAGGAAAAAAAATAGACATTATAATAAACAAGTAAAAGCGTCGCTAAGTTCGGCCGTGCCGAATCTTATATACCATCGATCGGATGTCAATAAACTCATTTTACCAAATGTCAGCCCAATTCGTTGAAATTTGCGGTCTTTGTAGGGTTAGGAAGTCAAATCCAGTGGGACCTTTGTATGGGTGCTATATCAAAACATGGACCTATAACTACTATTGTTCGTGTGATCAGGGAGATTCTATATATGGGGGCTATAACAAAAAGTGAACCGATATTGCCCATTTTCAATCCCAACCTGCAGCTATAAAAAGTATCTGTACCACATTTCAGTCACCTGTCTCAATTATTGTAGATTGCAGCGTGATTACAACGGACGGACGGACAGACGGTCATGGCTAAATCGTCTTAGAATGTTACGACGATTAAGAATATAAACACTTTATGAGGTCTCAGATCAATATTTATAGGTGTTACAAACGGAGTGACAAAATTTATATCCTCCCTTCCTATTGTGGAGGGTATAAAAAGAGGCAAACTCGCTAACATTGTACTATAAGTTGTTGTGAGAATATCTCATGTGGTTTACAGTTTGTTAAAAAGTAGAATTTGTAAAAAGGAGGACAAACCCAATATTTTAGAAAAAGGAGGGAGGACGGGAGGACCCTGGTTAAAAAGGAGGACATGTCCTCCCAAAGGAGGACGTATGGTAACCCTGATCACGCGTTATTATATAAAATTTCAATTAAAAAATGTTTTGTTTCGCTATATTATTGCAAATAATGAAGGCACTGCGAATATTTTGACATATGCTGATAGAAATGGGAAGGGTCTACGATTGTAAGTTAAGTTTTCTTAATTTCGCTAAAATTTGCATTTTACAGAATTTTTTAAAAATTTAATAAAAATTAAAAAAATTTTAAATCAGTTCATATTTTGTTATAGTCCACCTATAGATGTTGCTCCCAAAAAGGCTTATTGAAGCCATAAACACCACATTTTCTAAGAAATTTAGCTGAAACTTTGCAGTTTATATTCTATTTTGGCAAGAATTCATTCAACTCAATAAAATTTATGAAAAAAAATTTTATTTTGTTGTAGTTCCCGTGTAGATGTAGCTCTCAAAAATGCTATTTTAAGCCATAAACACCATATTTTTCAGGTGAAGAGTTTGGCTAAAGAATTTGCGGCCTAAAAATTGCAGCGTTCGTTTTTTTAATTATTTACTTAAACAAAAAGGGTCCTTTCATGATTTGCTTCATATCCAACGATTTTTCCAGTTATTAAATTGAATGCAATCCAGTGGAGGGTATACATATAGGATACGGCAACATAACGTTTTTACTTGTTGTTATATATTTCCTTTAAGTGCTTTGTTGTCTTTAATTGTGATGGGACCTGTGCATCTATCAAAATAAAGATAAACCCCTAAACAAAATTGAGGTTCAACCATGACCGATATGCAAAAGATTCTCTAGGGACGATTTAATATAGCATAAAATGTAAATTCTTACATTTCAAGCAATTCGTTTGAGAATTATACTCTAGAGCAACAAGAAATATTATAGAAATGGTCATTTATATGGGGACTATCTCAAAACATGTGCATCGTAAAAAGTAAATTCTTAAATATCAGTCAAGTTCTCTAAAGCGTCAAAAAGTCTAATCGGAAGGGACCTATATAAAAACATGGGCCGATGTGCCCAATTTTCACTAGGGACAATTAAGGGCACTATAAAGTAAAAATGCTTCAATTTCAGATTGATCAATTGAAAATGTATTCGGTAGAACGCCAAGAACTGATATCGGTGGGGACATTTATATGGGGTCTATATCAAAACTATAGGCCGTATTATATTGGGGACAGTTTTTAGCCTAAGAAATGCCTCTGCCAATTTTCGTTAACATCGCTTTAAGACCTGCCCTTTGATCAAAAAAATACATGGACATGCAGATATATATACTATCTATATCTTCTCGTTTTAGGCGTTACAAATAAATGCACTAAGCCATAATACCTTATTTCAAAGAAAGAATCTACAATAAAAAATATGTTCCCCCGTTTTTTTAATATGTTTATGATAGTTATTTTTTATTTTATTGATATAATATACATCTAATCTTATAGTTATTACATATACGTATATGAATTTACACTTAAATTACATTTACAAAAATCACGAATTGTTTAACTTTTCTTTAAGTACATTTGGCAAGTTTTGTTTGTTATCGGTGTAGGGAGTGTTTGGGTGTGCGTTTACATTATTTTTACAAAATCTTAAATTACAAAAAATACATTAAAATCACTTTAACACTATGGATTTTCTATAATAATACTTTTTTCGGCATTGTCACTTCAGCCGAAAATATTCTTGCGAATATAGCCGAAACAGCCTAAATTCTGATTTGCTATCGCTTCGTTGGCAATTTCTTTGTTGTATTGTTCGCGTAGCAGAGGATCCATGGGACCCCAATCATGTTTGGGTTTAAAGGCATTCTTCAGTTTCGCTGACCACGATGAGCCCGGAGCACGAATAGCAGCAACAACAATCCATATGGGTAATTGCAGGACACCCAAACAGGTGATGGTCCAACCAATAGCTGGAAAATATTAAACAATTAGTAGAACTTAATAGAAGGTATATGTTTATAAACCTACCGTAAGCCCAAGTGGGATAAGTCACATCATTGTAAGTCAAGGGTGTATAGGTGGCTAGGAAATATACCAAAATGGCTGTCATAATCAAAGGAGTCACCACACCCCAACACAAACGCCAGTAGGGTCCAACCTTGCGGCCCATCATAAATTCAGCATCTTTGCACAGACGATCCACACCGTAAATCCAACCCAAAACATACAATTCAGCAATGCCCAAGACCAAAGCAATCATGGAGGCGCCGAAATAATCTACCAAAGTCAACATGAATTGACCACCCTGTAAAATAAAGAAAATTTCAATAAAACCCTATAGTCCCATATAATCAATATAACTTTTCGAACTTACCGGAGTAACATAGGCCAGACCAATGCAGAAGCTAACAATAGCTATACCCAGGGCACATTGCCATTGTTTTACCTTGGGGAAATTGTCACGTATTGCGGTGACCGTACACGAAGTCATGGCTATATTCGAACCAATTCCCAAAACAAACAACATCAGGAAGAAAAGCACCGAAAAGATTTGTGGTAAGCTTTGGAATTTGGCTATAGCATCGGGGTATGAAATAAAAGCCAAGCCGGCTCCACCTTTAACCACACTGCCTATGTCGTCGGTGCCGATTTCATGAGCCAAATGTCCCAAAATTCCGAAAATCGTAAAACCAGCCAACAAAGATGTGCAAGTATCCAACCCAGTGACAATTGTGGCATCGCGATGTACATTATGGCCGAATTTATTATAAGAGGAGTACATTATGATGTTACCAAAACACACGGAGAGCGAATAGAAACACTGGGTCACGGCAGCATACCAGACCTGGAAGCAAAGTAGAAATGTAATTAGAAATTTAAGATTAGCTTTATTTTTACGAATAGGTATTCGTAGCACCATTCACACAACATTTTTCTGGATAACAGAAATTGACTGGCTCTATTTTACGAAAAAAAAAGCATTCATAATAATATTCCTTCGATCCATTTAGGTCAACTCTACAGTCAAACCTAAAGCATCCTGATACAAATGAAAACCATTGCAATACCATGGAATTACCCTTCATGGAGGTCTGTAAAAGAAAAACGTTTATTTGGACCCCATTCCGGGACTTATACACTGATTACTTCAAACCTAATGGTAGGGTCAGCCTCGGGGAGGACCTGCGGCTGCCTGATCACTGCAATGCTTACCAGGCTGAAATATTGGTCATTGGGGGAGCAGCAGGATGACTGTAAAATAACATTCTGGAAAAGGATGGAATAAACATTTTCTTCGTTATTCCCGAACCCGAATTCAAGAACAGAAGGCAACTGCCTCGTCGGAGCAGTTCAATATCTACCTGATATGGGTGCCTTGCCAAAGGAATATTCCAGCAAACTGTAGAGCAGATGAGTTTGCAGGGCTATCCACATTGATAGACAGTTTAATCTTAATGCCGATCTGGTTGCAACTTCTCTAGCCACAATATCAATCCCAGGAAATATAAACTATCTACACTTATATACGCTTGATGCTTGATGAGAAGATTGAAGAACTTAGCCTTGATATAGCCCACAAACTATCAGATACTTGCAGTGTCTATCAAGCCGAAATAATGTCAATAAGGAAAGTCGCCAAGTAGCTCAGTCGCTACATTGTGATCAACATTGGTGTCGTCAGTTACTCCGACAGCAAGACTGTCATTAAATTTCTGGAGCCTACATCGCTAAATTCACAGCCCTCGATTGCCGTAGCTCTCTCAACGAGATGACTAAGCAGTTTACCGGGAAACTGCAAAGCCAATGAACTTGTTAGGAACTGCAAACTTTGGCTTAGGCAAGAGACAGTCAATGAGACAATGAGAGATGGACAGCAATAGGGTAGTTCGACTAATCTGGACAAAAGGTCAAAAAAATCTCCTCCCACTAGAGAGGAAAATACTGTCTACGTCAGACGGGGCATTGCCTGATCGGCGCAAAGGTCAGGAGGTAGGGAATTGAGTCCAATGACTTCAGAAGAATGTGTGGTGATGTGGAGCAAGTGGAGAGTTTTGAGAACTGATACTGGGGTCGGGTATTTTCCCCATCATATTCTCTGAGATAAGTCAGATCTGGTAATGTGTCGGAACCGAAGTATTGGGATTTTACAAGAACGATACTTCGGAAAACACAGAAAATGTTCCATCATCGATGTTTTCCCTGCATTGCTGCATTTGTCGTTATCTGCTTGGAGAAAATTCAAGGAAGGTTCAGCTGGTTATGTTCTATCCAAAGATGTGAGTTGCTATGGATACCACCAAGTAGCAACCATCGGTAAGACTGATAGAGAACGGAAAATTAGCTCTAACAATTGGAGGTTATTGAAGAGAAACTGATTGTCTCGAATCTCTCTGATAGATCTTAGCAACTACTAGTATATGAAGGCACTTTGAAATGTATGAAGTAATGTATCTGTATACAAGGTGCATTCCCAACAAGATTGGGACCATACCAATACACATAATTAAACTGTAGGGTCCAGATCAGTACAGATATCTTGCAGGATCGACATACCATCTGTCCCTTTTTCCGTCTTGTAATTCATCGACTGATATAGTCTCCAACAATAGACTAGCATTGTTTAATAGAATACCACAGTTCGAGGCATCAGCAGCTAAGATATACCGACTGTATTACATCGAATATAGAATGTGATAACCGATGGGAACTGTTTCTTGATTTTGCAACGGGTCGCGAAGCGTAGGCGACTATCATCGCTGCAAAACTTCGTATGGAGATCAGATTTCGTTGGATATACCTAAAATATTGCGACTTCGACAGATGATTTGAATACAATCTATAAAGCGCAAAATGATGTACCTGATAAAGCCCTAGGTTTCTCAAAACATGTATGGTTTCGGCAGATTATGTACCTGATAAAGCCCTAGGTTTCTCAAAACATGTATGGTTTCGGCAGAAGCTTAACGCCTTGAGGGACATTTTAATACAATAGAAAAGCCCAAACTCCTGCCGATCAGGACTGCAAGACAAATGTGACATAGATCCTACTACGAATTGAACCAATGCCCTACCAGTCAAGAGAACATGATCAAGATTATACTACGGAAGGACCCATTACTGGTAACGACATTGAAGGTAATTTCCCCAGTTAAACTAAAATAAGGTAAAACCAGTAAGGAAAGGCAGAAAGTCGGGCGGGGCCGACTATATAATACCCTACACCTCCCTAACAATGCGATGAGGGTCATTGCCATAATAATTTGGAATAATTGGTAAAAGGGTAGAAACATATTATCTAATTCTGAATCGATAATGGCTAAATTACGCAATATTCGTTCCTAAATTGAGAAACATCTTTCTGGAAAATTTTAATGATCGGAAGTAAAATACAACTTCTATAGCGGTTTGATACCAAATCAGAAGGAACATATATATGGAGCTTTAATATAAATCTGAACCGAGCTTCCATGAATACTTATTCATGTAAAAATACCTCCTTCGGTCGAATTTCGTACTGATCGGATATAAAATACAGTCTCTACAGCGCTTACATGAAGAAGAAACCTCTTTCTGCCGAATTTCGCACTGATCAGATATAAAATACAGTTTTTACAGCGCTTACATGTCAAATCGGAGGTAACATATATATGGGGGCTATATCTAAATCTGAACCGATTTCTTCCAAATTTAACAGTGTTCATCCATATAAGAAGAAACGTCTTTCTGCCGAATTTCATACTGATCGGACATAAAATAAAGTTTTTACAGCGCTTTCATGTCAAATCGGGGCTAACATATATATGGGGGCTATATCTAAATCTGAACCGATTTTAACCAAATTCAATAGGGATCGTCCTTGGGCCAAAAAAAAGATGTGTGTAAAGTTTCGTCGAGATCGGACCATAATTGCGACCTGTACTTTGATTACAAGAATACATGCACAGACGGACAGACAGATGGACAGACGGACATAGCTAAATCAACTCAGAAAGTGATTCTAAGTCGATCGGTATAATAAACGATGGGTCTATTTCTTCTCCTTTTGGGTGTTACAAACAAATGCACAAAGTTATAATACCCTGTACCACAGTGTGGTGTAGGGTATAAACACCATGATATCTCCTGTCCTTGGAGAAAGATGGAGATACCGCTAACATATTTGATTTTCCAGATTTTTACCTCTATAAGGCGATTTTGCAGCAGATCGCTAGGGCCATGTCTCATTGATTGCCAGTTTCTACAGATAACATGAGAATGTTGCCTGAATGAAATAACATAACATGGGTTTCTGGAGCATCAAGTACTCAGAATTTTTCACGACTATGAGACTCTGCACAAGGCTCTATGATATGAGTGTCATTACACTTCGAATACGTTGAAGGCATCTACATCGGCTTTGTCACTAGGGTACAATTTTTTGAAAAAAAACTAAAAAAACTTTTGTCGAATTTTGTGATGAAAATTGGTATGCGTGGTCCGGAGGGCAAATAAAAAATACAATTTGAGTAGTTTTGCAGAATTTTCATTTTCGCGGAAGTTATGACCTAAAATGTCCACTCATGCCACATTTTTGTTTTTTAATTTTCTTGAGATATTTTTTGAATCAATAGCCAAACATAAGAAACTGTTACTAAAAATAATATTTCCAAATAAAACTAAACCTACCGAACTAAAGTTCCACAATTATTTCTTTTTTAATGAACTATGTTCTTAGTTATAATCTGGATCTATATAACTCCCGAACGCGAAATTTTTTAGCAATATAGACGTGAGATTCGACTTCAGCGTACCGAATTCAGTTGAAATTGAGTCTAATATATATTGCGTAATATAAATATTAGCCAGCGGTCATTTAAAGTCTATTCTTTAGAAATTTAAAATGGCGTTTTTTTAAACCTGGTCCTTATAATTTGGGTGCATTTTTACATCAAATCTAACAAATGTATTCAATCATAATAGACGTTTACTACATATAATGCTGCCGATAAAGTAAAATGTGGTAGAAGTGACATTAGAAAAACACGGAAATCTAAATGTCCGTATTAAGAGTACAAACTTTTTATTCTTGAATATATATAACAACAAAATGTGCAATATTTAAGGTACAAAATATTTCAAAACGCAGCTAGAGAAAGTTGCAAAAAATGCAAATCTCTGTGAAAATTTCAAATTTTTGCAGCATCCGAAATCGTTTTGCAAGATATAAATTACTAGTTATAAGTAGCATCTACGCTTTATGTACATGCAAAAATTTAGCGTAATCCGTACAGTAGATCTCAAGAAAATTAAAAAACAAAAATGTGGCATGAGCGGACATTTTAGGTCATAACTTCCGCGAAAATGAAAATTCTGCAAAACTACTCAAATTGTATTTTTTATTTGCCCTCCGGACCACGCATACCAATTTTCGTCACAAAATTCGACAAAAGTTTTTTTTAGGCTTTTTTCAAAAAATTTTACCCACTATGATTAATGGGTTTTTAAAATGGATGAATCCGAACGGCTAGTGATAAATCTGAGGAATTTGGCCTTCCACATACACACACTGGACTTTACAGAAATTCTAGTAGTCCTTTTCAAAGTTAGGGTCTTATGGATTGGACCAGATCCGCTCGTCACTAATTTAACGTGATCAAAAGTCAAGTGCGAAATGAAGGCAAACTGCATATCTTCTAGAAATTCTATGTACCCAAAACTTTTACCAAAAATATAAATCTTACCAAAAAATGTCGACAAACTTACCTTAGGATCCAGAATTTTGCCCCACTCCGGTTTAATAAAGTATATAATACCATTCATGGAACCCGGCAATGTCACCGCTCTTATGAGAAGCACCGCCATAATTATATACGGGAATATAGCCAAGAAATACGAAGCTTTGCCTGAACTTTTTACACCTCTGATGATAATGGCGAACACACACAGCCAGGAGACAAACAGGCCCAATACAAGTTCCCAGTTTGGCAAACCAATGCCATCATTGATATTGGCTTTTTCCCGAAGAACTTCATTACTAAATCAGTAAATTATATCAAAAATAAAAAGAAATTTATTAATATTTTAAACCTCTTTTATAGCGATTGCTTTAGTTGGAATTATCCTTACACAAAAAACCACTCCGAACTTGATATTGTACGATTAGTCGACCTTTCAAGTCCTTGCAAAGGGTCAGTAGCATTTTGGTAGCTTTTGGTTAATTTTAATACAACCTCAACCATAGACATAGATAGATTGGCTTGCTTTCCTTGTATCGATGGTGCCGAATCCATGCAATTTTCACCCCACTGTGGACGACAATGGGCCCAGGGTAGAGGATCTCGAAATGATTCCACCAAATAATAGCCAATAATGGCACATATCGATTCATAATATGTGGCCAATAAAAATACCATGAATGCCTGACCAAAGCCAATACCTTTAAATAGATTTTAGTTTGCAAAATGATGTTATAGCAAATTGAATTTGGTTAATGAAGCAGATGAGGGAGGATGAGATGGGAATTTGGACAGCACCATGATTATTACTATGAATATAATAAAGAAACATGAAATGAATTATAAATGTACCTGGAAAACCATAAATAAATTAAAAGACTTAAACTGAACCTGTCCCCGATGAAGTGAAAGCTGATGAAGCACCAAATAAGAGGAAAAGCTTCCATAATAATATAGTTTCAAAACTCCAAACCAGGGATTCTTAGAGGAGAGACACCGGAAATATATTTTCCAGTGCAGGATCGAGCGGTATGATTTTCTGGAATTATGTGCGAAGTTGGAAGTAAATCGGGCTTGGCCAGAATAGTGATGAAAGGAGCGACTGTATTCTTTTTTTGTCAGGGAAACTATGTATATTTCAATCTCTCTTTCACTCTGAGAAAAGGAGGGAATTTCATCTTCTGCTTCACTCAGTTTAAAAACACTCGTATTTTCGACCACCGTTGTGAAATGATCAGTAAATTCAGACTATTTATATCCGCTACCCGATTCGCTCTCAGCTCCTAACTCGACGCTCGTAGATAGGCTCTCGTTATAATGCTGATGAAGAGAGCCTGGGCTATTACGAAGCCAAGCAATTTGGAAGAGATTTTCGAGAGCGGGTGCGAAGTTGAAAATCAGGTCCCGCATAATGTTGAAGATTCTGAGTATGGAAATATGTATGGACAAAAAAGGGACGGCAATCTGTTAATTATATACATAGGTAGCTGAGGTCTGTAGGCTCATAACTGGGCCTGAATGCAAAGATCTCACATTGGTAATATACGAGAGTAATAAAGCCTATCTTTGCCCAGCAGAGAAAATTCGAATAATCTATTGTCTAGGCACATGTTGTGCAATCAGAGTACTAGCCTTCTATTCCTTTGTGCCTATTGACCGATTCGATCTCTGTTCTGGCAAAATTGCTGGTATGTTGCAGATCCCTTTAATGTTCATGGCTTCTGATGCAATCGGGCCCTCAAAATATCCTTATTTAGAGACAGACCAGTATTAATCAGCACAGCGTCAACGTAGGTCCACTAACATAATGGCGACGAAATTTGAAGGCTGTTTTGAAAATATCCAGAATTAAATAGGACGAGGATAGGTTTAGGTAAAGAGTGAGAGCTAAGTGATCACATGTAATTTGTTGCCATAAGTTCAATAATTCAACCGGAGCTAGCAGGTCGCTAGATGCATGCCCACTTGTTCCAGTTCCAGTAATTGACTGTTTAGTGTGTTCTACATGCTGGCCGCATCATCGGTCCTTACTTCTTACGAAGTGAGGAAGGATCTGCCGCTACGGTGAATGGCTAGCGCTAACTAGACATGCTGAATGAATTTTTATTTCCAAAACAAATGAATCAGCTAAACATCAACGAAATTTGGTTCCAACACGACGACGCAACTTGCCATACAGCGCGCTTAACATTTGATTTATTGTAAAATCAATTTAGTGACAACTTTATTTGCAGAAGTGGTCCTGTTCACTGGCCCCCACATTAGTGCGATTTAAAACCTCTGGATTCCTTTTTATGGGGCTATTGTAAGTCATTGGTTTATGTCGACAAACCAGCAACTCTTGAAGCATTGGAAGCCAATATTCAAGCTACCATTGTCGCCATACGGCCAGATTGATTGGAAATAGTAATAAAAAAATTGGACTGCTTGAACCATGTAACTCGTAGCCGCGGCGGACATGTGGCGGAAATCATATTTAAAAAATACATGCCATGAAATTGTCTACCAGATTGTAATAAAACAATTTATTTCCAACAATATGTATGTCTTGTATTACCATTGTAAGTTCTCAAGCTCTTTAAAAACACCGTATATAGTAATAAGATATTATATACATAGTAAGACTGAGTTAATATCAGCTGTGATATTAATTCAGTCTTTTTTGATACGCCTATGTCAATATCTGCATATAGCGCATATAGCTCATACAGCTTGCGGTTCATACGACGCAAATATCCACCGTCAACGCGATTTGGTCCATAGATTTTTCGAAGAATTTTTCTCTACAACACTCCAAGTATTGCCGCATCTGCTTCAGAACCATATAACAGCACGGGTAGTATCTGTGTCTTGTAGCGAGCGAGTAGTATGTGTTGTTTGGTATAGAGTGTGCCAGTTCTATTTACTCTTCCATCTCGTATGACCTTTTCCAGTATATTTTGTTAAAAAGATCACTCGATAGACGGTCTCCTTGTCTGAAACCTCGTTTAGTGCTGAAAGGTTATTTCCTATTTTAACTAAGGATCGCGTATGTGAACCTGCAAAATTGTATCAGTTTTGCAGGGATACCAAACTCAGACATATTTTGAAAAACCTTTGAACGTAAAGCGGGCTTCTAATCGACGAATTTGAGGTAGGTGTAGTTTTGCTTTTCTTGAGTTTTTTTCAGAATTTGGCGTAATGGGAATATGTCGTCGGTAGTGGATTTACCGGGTCTAAATTCGCACTGATAAGGCCCAATTATCTCGTCGGCTTTAGATTTTAATCGCTCACATAATACGCTCGATAGGATTTTCTTAGCGACTTCTAGCCAGCGTCTCGCCTCCGGTCTTAAATATTATTCAGACGGGTTACTGATATTTTGACCTCATGCTGCCTAGGTATGCACACAATACCGTCGTCAGGGATTGGTTGGGATATGGACCAAAAGCTCATAGTGATTTATTCTTTCTTGAGGTTACTCCGACTGATATCCGCATAATGACATTTTATATCAGGTCCTCTGTCGTTCTTTGTCATGGACTGAAACAGGTCGTCCAGTTATCTCTGCCTTACAAGTACCCTAAGCTACCTCTTAAGGTAGTACCCTCAGCTACCTTACTATAGTCGACCACTGGGGTCTTCCTCTGTTATATAATCAAATATTGAGGTATCTTGCTGTACTAGTGTGAATCACTAAGATCTTTCACCATACTCGGCCACTCAGGTCTTCCTCTACACTAGAGTCGACAACTGAGGCCTTGCCTGACTTAGATTCCACTATTGAGGTCTCCCGCTATACTAGAGTGGATCACCAATGTGTTCATCTATACTATAGTTGACCAGGATCTTTAGGATCTTTCTCTGTATTAGAGTCGGAGACTGACTTAGAGTCGGACACTTTTTTTCACTAAGGTCTTCGTCTATGATATACCACTACGGTCTTCCTTTATTGAGGAGTCTACTAATAGGGTCTTCCTCTCTACTAGAGACGACCATTAATTTATTACACATTAGCCGAAACTAGTGCTGGGGGTAATGCTGTCCTATCATTACTACGCAATGCAAACGTTCTCTTCTCCAATAGACTAGACCATTTTATTTCATCTAGAAATCCTAGTTCTAAGGTCCACTATTTAAAAATTAGTTTTTCATAGAAAACATATCATACATACGTATTGTACGTAACATGCATGTGACGTACTGTTATATTTTAAATGTCAACGTACACTAACTAAATTCAATCAGTTTTGTCTGACTCAATCCTGAGAAGAACTTTCAACATTTTCTGGTTTAATTGGAAAATTACAACAATTCAATTTTAGATTGTTTGCTATTCTTGCCTTGAAAAAATAATAAATCATCGCAAAAGCGTTAAGAAAACAATGACAAATTTATTGAAAGACGAAAAAGTGTCAAGTGCGGAAAGCGTTGCCAATCAGTCATTCCGTCGTCACCAGCCACTTTCTTTTCCGTTCATTGCAAACATTTTAGAATTTGCTACTCTTTGATTTTAATTGAACAATCAATACTTTATGAGTTTATTAAACACTCTGAACGAATACGGGTGAGGAGTATACGTTGTAATTCATATATTGTTTGCAACCCTAAAGTGGAACGATCGGTCGTTGTTCGTGTAATTTTTTTTCAAATAAAATTCTCCGAATGAACTTGAATTATTGCACTAGAGTGTGAATATTTATTTTATAAATCTAATTAAAGTTTGCAACCTCTTGAGAAGACTTCACAACCACAACATTTGCTATTTTTCAATACATATCACCTTACTTTATTATTTTACATTCAATTATGAGAATTCTTTACTGCAGCGGAGGCCAGTGCACCTTTAGAGGAGCCTCGATATTGCGTGTTTATATTTGACCACATTAAAGCTTTTACAAATTGAACTAAGTCAGTTTTCAAACGAATATTTAATAAGATAAAATAAAAAAATATCATAACATAAAATATAATAAATAACATAACATAAAATAAAATATATTAACATAAAGAACAAAGTAAAATAAAATGAAATATTTTTTTGAAATGAAATAAAAAACTAAAATAAAATAAAATGAAAACATAAACTAATAAAAAAATAATAAATAAATTGAAATAAAAGAATTGAAATAAGATAAATTGAAATAAAATAAATTGAAATAAAATAATTGAAAAAAAAATAAAATTAAATAAAATAATTGAAAAAAAAATAAAATAAAATAAACTGAAATAAAATAAATTGTAATAAAATAAATTGCAATAAAATAAATTGAAATGAAATAAATTGAAATAAAATAAATTGAAATAAAATAAATTGAAATAAAATAAATTAAAATAAAATAAATTGAAAGGAAATGAATTAAAAGAAAATAATTTAAAAAAAGTAAATTAAAAAAAAAAATAAATTAAAATAAAATAAAATAAAATAAAATAAAATAAAATAAAATAAAATAAAATAAAATAAAATAAAATAAAATAAAATAAAATAAAATAAAATAAAATAAAATAAAATAAAATAAAATAAAATAAAATAAAATAAAATAAAATAAAATAAAATAAAATAAAATAAAATAAAATAAAATAAAATAAAATAAAATAAAATAAAATAAAATAAAATAAAATAAAATAAAATAAAATAAAATAAAATAAAATGAAATAAAATAAAATAAAATAAAATAAAATAAAATAAAATAAAATAAAATAAAATAAAATAAAATAAAATAAAATAAAATAAAATAAAATAAAATAAAATAAAATAAAATAAAATAAAATAAAATAAAATAAAATAATAAAAAAATAATATAAAATGAAATAAAATAAATTGATGTAAGAAAATGAAAGAAAATAAATTTAAATAAAATAAAAAAATAAAATAAAATAAAATAAAATAAAATAAAATAAAATAAAATAAAATAAAATAAAATAAAATAAAATAGAATAAAATAAAATAAAATAAAATAAAATAAAATAAAATAAAATAAAATAAAATAAAATAAAATAAAATAAAATAAAATAAAATAAAATAAAATAAAATAAAATAAAATAAAATAAAATAAAATAAAATAAAATAAAATAAAATAAAATAAAATAAAATAAAATAAAATAAAATAAAATAAAATAAAATAAAATAAAATAAAATAAAATAAAATAAAATAAAATAAAATAAAATAAAATAAAATAAAATAAAATAAAATAAAATAAAATAAAATAAAATAAAATAAAATAAAATAAAATAAAATAATAAAAAAATAATATAAAATGAAATAAAATAAATTGATGTAAGAAAATGAAAGAAAATAAATTTAAATAAAATAAAAAAATAAAATAAAATAAAATAAAATAAAATAAAATAAAATAAAATAAAATAAAATAAAATAAAATAAAATAAAATAAAATAGAATAAAATAAAATAAAATAAAATAAAATAAAATAAAATAAAATAAAATAAAATAAAATAAAATAAAATAAAATAAAATAAAATAAAATAAAATAAAATAAAATAAAATAAAATAAAATAAAATAAAATAAAATAAAATAAAATAAAATAAAATAAAATAAAATAAAATAAAATAAAATAAAATAAAATAAAATAAAATAAAATAAAATAAAATAAAATAAAATAAAATAAAATAAAATAAAATAAAATAAAATAAAATAAAATAAAATAAAATAAAATAAAATAAAATAAAATAAAATAAAATAAAATAAAATAAAATAAAATAAAATAAAATAAAATAAAATAAAATAAATTGAAATAAAATAAACTGAAACAATATAAATTTAAATAAAATAAATTTAAATATAATAACTTAAAAAAATGGAATAAAATAAATTTAAATAAAATATAATATAAAAAATAAAATAAAAAATAATTGAAATAAAAAAATGAAAGAAAATAAATTGAAATAAAATAAATTGAAATAAAATAAATTGATATAAAATAAATTGAAATAAAATAAACTGAAACAATATAAATTTAAATAAAATAAATTTAAATATAATAACTTAAAAAAATGGAATAAAATAAATTTAAATAAAATATAATATAAAAAATAAAATAAAATAGAATAAAAGATATTAATATAAAATAAAATAAAATAAAAGATATTAACATAAAATAGAACAAAGTTGAATAAATAAAATATATAATATAAAAATAAAGTAATATTTTTTATTTAAAAATTTAAAAGCCATTTAACCAATTTATATGTTCTTTGTTAGTTTATATTATTTGTGCATTAAGCTATTTTATTTGACTATCTAAGATGTGTGCTAATTCTTCCCCTTCGCCGCAATTTAGAAGCTATAGGTTTTTAATAATTTATATTATAAGAATAAACTAAAAATTTTTCTATATATGTATTTCTGCCAATTTGTGAACAACAAAATTTTTTTTAGTACTGAAAATAAGCTTTTTATTATACAATTTTGCATGCCAAAATTCAAACACCTTTAACCCAAAAAGATTCCAAAAAAACTTACATAAAATACAATTCCGCCGATGAGGTAGGCTTGGAATTTGTGTTATTATTCAAACTAATTGGTAGCGTTGCATTTAGCATAGAATAAGTACTGCTGTTATTTTCCAAAGGATTGTATAGGAAATCGGCAGTATTTTTCTCATTCGAAGCAACACATACAGCATTCCATGAATCATCACACTGTGACCAAGGCAGTGGAGATCTAAACGAATCGAAGAGATAACGCATAGTCATACCCATAATGGCCACATAGTAAGTGGTGACCATTGATATTGATATAACCTGACCAATGCCAACTCCTGCATTGAGAAATGATGAAATGATATAATGAAAATGATAAACATTTACAAACAAAACAAAATGGGTGTTTGAACAAAAATTTAAATTCTTCACCGGTTTTCTGACCCAACTTACCTCTCATGGCTGGACATAAATCGAAAACCTTCACCGAACCTCGACTGGAAAATTGTCCAATAATCATTTCGAGATAATAAATGGGTTTGCCTACTAAGAATAAAACCACCAGATAGGGTATGAGAAAGGCGCCCCCACCATTGTCCAAGGCGGTGAAGGGAAAACGCCACACATTACCCAGACCCACGGACATGGCTATGCAGGACATTAGAAACTCTATGCCTTTGCCCCATTGATCACGTTCTTTGGCGGGCTTCTCTTTGGGAGGAGGCTGTAAGCAAACGGGTGAAAATAAGTTATGATTAGAGCATGCTATTTAGATGTTGTGGGGAATGAATGGTTTTTACCTCACTATCTGAATTCGCTGCCATTTCATGAGACCTATTTAAACCGTTACAACCGTCATCTCCAATAAAGGCGGGATTCTCGTGGGGGGTTGCCATTATGTAGATTGTAGAATTAATCTAACAATGGATCTGCAATTGAAAAAATATGTATTCATTAAAAATTTACTCATCAATTATTTTTCTAATTTGTTAAAAATTATTTTGAATTATACTCTATTCTTGGTTATTTATTTTTATACATATTTGATGACAAATAAAAGTGAATTTATTACAAGTTCAAATCACAACTCTTAATACATGACAAGTCCCATTAAATTGTGCTATCATTACAATTAGATTGCTATTATTTATAATTCTAAGTTTATGTGTTGACATACTCGTAAATATGATGCGCAAGAACATTAAGGTGCTTCATAATGGACTGATAATAATGATAAAATAAAAATTAATAGTGATAAATAATTAGGGGCGTAAACGCAGACCGCTTCCACTTAGTGCTCAAGAAATAACAACACAAGGATTTTCTCAAACTAGGTATTTCAATTCAGATTTTATTGATGTAATTGCTTAGGGCCGGTATGTCTCGAGACTCGAGGAACTGGTTGTGAGATCGAGACTACAATTTATGGATGTAGGTCGATTTGAAGTTTATGGAAAACTTTGATGATTATCGATTTAAAGGTAATCAGGATCATGTGATTGTCAGAACCGGATGGTAATTCTGACCACACTCTGGATTGCAACCTCAAGCTGGACGAGTGGGTACATTCGGCATCAGTATATGCGGTGCTTCGGTCGTAGTAACGATCAGACAAATCTGTCGTAGTAACGATCATCCGAAACTGTAACGATTGACCGGAGTCGTCGTAGTAACGATCAGGCAAATCTGTTGTGGTAACGATAGGCCGAAGTTGTGGTAGTTACGATCGACCGAAGTCGTTGTAGTAACGAACAGGCGAATCTATCGTAGAAACGATTGACCTAAGTCGTCGTAGTAACGATCAGACGAAGCTCTCATAGAAACGATTTACCTAAGTCGTCGTAGTAAATATCAGATGAATCTGTCCTAGAGTAGTTCTAAAATGAACTGTTATTTTTTACAACCTCCCGTTGCCTGACTGCCTTAAAAATTGTCTCAGACCTAAGTCCTCATTGGCCTAGCAAACACCACCGCTGACTAACTGCTCTCTACAAACAAAACCGTGAAATTTTATGTGTATGCCAACATGAAGTCAATGAGAATTCCTTACATATACTCTTTAACGCATATAGACTGAAGAACTAAACGGTCTTGTTGTCTGATTGCACATGCGTTGGTTGGCTGGTGGTGTGTTCGGCTGCCTGTACGAAACATGTAGGGATCTCTATATGTGTGTCTAGCTGTTCATTCTTTTATGGTTGTTTGGTTGGTGATGCGTTGTATGATCGTCTGTATCGTTGTCTGTAAGCCTGTTGTTTCTTATAGGGGATAGCGGGGAGGGAAAAAATTAAAAATTTTAAAAAAGAAAGCAAAAATGTTTTCCTATAAAATAGTATGACCGTGATTGCTGATCGCTTCAGCAACGATTCAGTCCTTGTCAAGTTCCGGGGCTATGACGTGATAGACCTACCCTACCCCCACATCAACCAACCAACATGAAATAAAAGAAACAGACAAAATATGTATACTACAACAACTAACTGGTACGACAACCAATACATGAGGACCTTTTCCTAGGCCTGACAGCAAGCCATGTGATCAAGCGTTATCTTCCAAGGTGGCAGCACTGCTTGGTACTTCGGGGTCCTTTAGAAAGTATACTCGTCCTCAAAAGAAGAAGTTTGAAGAACGGCCTAGTGGCTTTCAGAATTCTTGAGGGACTTAAGAAAATCGATTCTGCCTTACAGAACTACAATCCGAGAGAATCTCTAAAGTGGGCACAGATTATCACTGGATAACAGGATAATTGGTACAAGGGCCAAAGTGGTCAAAGATAACGCTGTTCCACGATTCTTCGCCGACGTGTTAGAAGGCTTCATACACAAGAGCAAGTGGATTTAGAGGACTCACATTCCTTTGTTTTCTTTGAAGTTCTTAAGGAGTTTTCGGGTCCACATTTCGACTGTGATAATGCTGATTCGGTATCAGGGCCGCATAAAACTAATAGATTTAGTCATATGCGCTCTGTTGAGTGCTACCGTTGCGCTTTGAAGAAGATTGGTGAAATTTGTCCGGTCGGCACTGGAACTTGTCAAAAAGAGAAGGACATCACGTCTTGACACATGGCACGTGTATGTATTCTGGCTATCGGTCTTTCATCTGGCAACTGGTCTCTTAGGCACAAAGTACTTATACTGAATGCTAAGTCTCTATCCCACCTCGACAAGAACGCTGCAAAAAATGTTCATACGGATTCATCAAAATCAGGCTTAAGGTGTACAAGAGCGAAAATGTAGGGCATTAGAAAAATACTCTACCAGAGAACACCGGTGTAGTATCTGAAGATGAACCACCCTCTATGCAAGTGTACAAGATCACTAAGGGAGATGATTCAGATGATACTCACCAGATAAGACTGATGTATATCTGAAGATGAACCTCCCTCTTCGCTAGGATATGAACTGCATCTGGCAGTAACTAGCGTTTCACCCTTTTCCGAAGCGCTTGGATGCTTGGAGAATCTCTTTAATACAGAATCAGAAGAATCCTGTGGGGATGAATTCTGCGAAAATGAGCTTCCAGCGGACAACAACAATGAGGTAGATATAACGGTGTTGGCGAAACATGACCATGGTCCGGCTTCTTCAGATAAACTTCCATCACTCTAAGGCTGCATCAGCCGTTCTAAAAGCCATTGTGATGCAAGGCGGACAGGTCTGGTTCTAATCCAGGAACCATGGATGAGAGAAGATATGGTTTGTGGGCTTAGGACGCTTCAAGGTACATGTAATGAAAGACATAGAGCCGGCATACTGTGCAAAAGCAACCTTAATATTTATATTCGCCCTTCCTTCAGTAGCGAAGACATAGCAGCAGTCTGGAGTTAGAAAACTCTCACATTTGGTTTGCTTCCGTTTATATGGCACATGGCACTGAGACGCCATCTTGTGCACTAAAATCACTGATAGGAGTGGCAAACGAAAAGAACAAAGACCTGATCATAATATGAGGGGAAGTACTTACATCAACTAAATGGTGAATTACTTATAAAATAGATGTATATATTATACTCGTAATAAAAAGCAGTTCTCGACTAACGCCGACATATACACCTGGGCATAGGGATATACCGAGGAACTGCAAAGCCGATGAACTTGCTAGGAAAGGGACGACATTACAAATTCTCGAAGAATTTGCATATATTGGTGCGCCACTATCCACGTGCAAGGTTTGGCTTAGGCAAGAGCAATCAGGCAGTCCAACGAAAGATGGGCAGAAATCGGCACTTGAAGGGTAGCTAGACAAATCTGGCCAAGGTATGACCTGAGAAGATCAAAATATCTCCTCGCACTAGAGAGGCAAAGATTGTCTACGTTAGTATCAGTTCTGACGGGACACTGATTGATCGGCGAACACGCCAAAAGATTGGGTATCGACTTTAATGAATTCTGCAGAAGACGTGGAGATGAGGAAGAAGTGGAGAGCATTGAGCTGGACATACTGGGGTCGGCCTTTCTAGGCAGCCTACCAGATCTTTCCAGTACCGATATTCGTACTATCGATAAATTTGTTTATCAAACAGGTTGGTTTCGATGAAGGGCATTTCAGCCCGTGCTAACACTAGGGACCTAAACTGGTCTATGTGAGCTTGTATAAAAAAAATACGGCTGCCTAACCTAAACCTAACGCAGATCTCTTAACAAACTGGCTGAGCAGGTTAACATATACCTCATATGGGGAACTGCAAATCCGATGAACGCTAGGAAAAGAAAATAATTTGCATATATTGGTGCGCCAGTGTCCACATGGAAAAATGCAGTCAGACAGTAGGTATTGTAGATTTGAGGCCGAAATCGACATCTGTAGGTTGGCTAGACAAATCTGCCCAAAATATGAGCTAAGGTCAAAATATCTCGTCGCACTATAGAGGAAAAACTGTCTACGATAGTGTCAGTTCTGACGGGACATTGCCTGACGGGTGAAAACGCCAAGAGGTTGGAAATTATGTACAATGACTTCTGCAGAAGCTTTGGAGATAATCAGGAAGTGGAGAGCATAGAGCACTTGATTTTTTACTGTCCCGCGTTGAATAAACAATGTCTGATGTCGGCATTTCTAGGAAGTCTGACAGATCGTGCTGATAACGGATAACTTTGTGTATCAAACAGGTTGGCTCCGAAGAGGGACAACTGGGCCCGTAGTAGCACTAGGCACCTCCATTGGTCTATGTGAGCTGTTAACTCCAGCTGCCACCCTAACCTAGCCAGGGCTTTAAAATATATAGGAAATTCTTTGGGAGGATCTTCGTCGCCTCCAAATGATGCTCCGAGGACATGAGGTGCTACTGTGTCGTAGTTCTCAGGAAGGAATTTGCATCAGGTCTACGTTTAGCTCACCACTGACCGTCCTATCGTTTTATAAAATTTCTTGGTCAGTTCCCCAAGTGCCTGTGAGAGACTTGTGGTGAAGGTTTGTTTTATATTAAAAAAAGTAGTAGCCAAAAGAAGGTTTAAACTATTATCTCTGAAAAACACAGAGTTATAGATACATATGCATTTTTTGTTTTAAAAGTTTAGTCTTAACATTTTTAGTTTATCGTGAGGCGGTTTAATACCCCTACTTACTCATGTGTGAGTAGTAAATATTATTATTGCTTTTTTAACTTTCTAATCATTAGAAATGTTGTTTTCGAAACCGACAACATGAAACGGAGTACCCAATTTAATAGATCCCTCCCTTTAATTGGTTTCAAAATCAAAAGCAAATAAATAAATGAACAACGACTTTACCAATTTTCAATGCTATTATATTAATTGCACTCGTACTTAATTTGATAAATTGTAAACTTCAATTTCACTGAAATTTCTCCAGTTTCGTTTGCGAATTCGTCACATTAAGTTATGATCTGCCATAAACCTATTTTGTCTGATATCCAGATTAGAAATGATTTCAAACCGCAATAAAAAAGAAAGGTTGGTTAAAAAAAACCATTTTTATATTTGATAAAGACTAGACTATTTTTTTTTTTTCATTTTGAATTTTTATGATAGTTCTCATGATACTCACTTAATTGGTTGTCATTAACCTTTCGTTTGTGTAAATATTTTGTATTTTCTATTTTTCATGTTCATGACTTATTCCACTTCCCAACCGGCGGTATTTTAAGTTGTAGTTGGTCTATGTGTAATGTTTATGTTTAATAGATACAAATAAATGGAATAATAGAGTGGGTTCTTTGTATTAAAAAAATTGTTATCATCTCAAAGATTAAATTTGATTAAAGTTAGTAATCTACACCATTGTGTATATATGAATCACTGGTAAGCTAAAGTTAGAAATTCAGCCTTCCAAACCATATGGCGACACAGTGAGGACCATTGCAAAAAAGTGCCAATAATCTTTTCACAATATTCTAGACATTTGTTGATGCGGGATTTAGGCTCTTAGTAAATGCTTACTTGAACGACGCTTTTGCAATGTATGTTTGTGAGCCACTAAAGTTATGTCTAACCTTCTAATCCCTATAACTCCAAATTACTCAACAGATTTATACTTTTTCATAATAATTTTTCAGGCTCTAAAAAAAGCATTTCAAATATATTTTGAGGTAAAAACTATTTTTATGTGATACAAATTGGTACCGGGAAGATCTGTCAGCCTTCCTAGGAAGGCCGACCCCAGTATATCCAGACGTCGCGACGTTAACTCAATGCGGGACAGTAACAAAGCAGGAGCTCAGTGTCCCCCACTTTCTTCTCATCTCTACAGCTTCTGCAGAAGTAATTGGACTCAATTCCCAACCTTCTGACGAGTTCGCCGATCATGCAATGTCCCGTTAGAACAGCCACTAAAAGTATACAGTCTTTTCTTCTCTAGTGCGAGGAGGTATTTTGACCTTCTTAGGTCGTATTTTGGTCAGATTTGTCAAGCTAGTAGCTACCCGTACAGGTGTCGATTTCTGTACATCTCTCAATGGGACTGTCTGGCTGCCACTTGCCTAAGGACATGTGGACAGAAGCGCACTAATATAGGGTGATCCATTTCGAGGTTCCCTACTTTTTTAAAGAAAAAAAAACAGAAAATTCAAATTGAATGGGGAATGTTTATTATTATTTGAAAGGACTTTCTTTGGCATTTATTTTTTGAAGATTATGTCTATCAAATGTTGGCCGCGGCTACGTCTCAGATGGTCCATCCGTTGAGTCCAATTTTCGATGACTCGTTCGAGCATTTCGACTGGTAACTGGCGAATGACACGCGTAAACGTAGTTCAGGCGTAAGTCTTTCCATTATGAAATGCCAAACAATACTTAACAAAAATAACATGACAGCATGACACGACTCACACGAGATCTGTCAAAAAAGGCTATTGAAAAAAGTATCTCTACATGGATCAGCCGTTATAACATTACACTAATTAATCTGTCAATTTGTTGTCAAAACGTTGTAAACGATGTTCAGGCGTAAGTCTTTCCATGATGAAATGCCAAACAATACTTAACAAAAATAACATGACAGGATGACACGACTCACACGTGATCTGTCAAAAAAAGGCTATTGAAAAAGTATCTATACTTGGATCACCCTATACATATATATAAATTCTTCGATAATTTGTAATGTCATCCCTTTCCTGGCAAGTTCATCGACTTTGCAGTTCCCCATATGAGGTGTATTTTAAATTGCTCAGCCATCTCGTTGTAGTGGCAACCTAGCAGTCGGAGCAAATGATGGCGCCAGTGTTTGTCACATACTTAATTTAACATTATTTCGGCTTGATAGACACTGCAAGTATCTGGTATTCTATGGGTTATATTAAGACTAAATTATTTACAGTGTAAACCCTGCTTCGAACCATCTTTATAGAGTCGATATAGTTTCTATTTGCTGGTATTCTACCTACTCAAAGCTCTCTGGCAGGTATCTTTGTGACAAAGTTCCTTTCGAAGGTGTAAACCGTTGGTATATAGTCCACTCGGTTGGTTACCATTGCGCTATAATGTGATATCCTTATGTGGCCATAGTTCTTGTACTTTCACATTGATAGACAGTTTAATCTTAATGGTGCTCTGGTTGCAACTTTACAAGCCACAATTTTAATCGGCAGTATATGAAGTAGGACTTGTAGAATATCCATCGCTGTAGTCCTTATAGCACCGCTAAACCTTCATTAATCGACTTGTGATGGATCACTTATAGCTGTCGTCCTCTACACCACAATGCCGTACAGTAGTACTGCTATGTAGTACATGACATGGACGATTTTAGGAGAGAGGACCCAACTGTAAGATAAATATACTTAAGGTTTTTCACCTCAGCGTCTCCAAGCGGCTACAACAACAACAAACCTTTTGAGCAAATATCGATTTTCGTTAATGTCCAGCTGGGTTATCTAATCTTTAGTAGGCGGCTAGCTGGTTTATCTTCTCCTTAGTAGACGACCAATTTGGTTCTCTACTCCTTAGTAGAGGATCAGTTGGGTTATTTAATCCTTTGGAGATGAACGTTTTCTTTATCTACTGCCTAGAAAAAATCCAACTGGGTTATCTACTCCTTAGTAGGCGACCAATTGGGTTATCTACTCCTTAGTGGAGGACCTGTTGGGTTATTTACTTCTTAGTAGAGGACCACTTCGGTTATCTACTCGTTAGTATGCGGCTAGTCGTGCTATCTATTTTATGTAGTCGACAAGTTGCGTTATCTACTCCTTAGTGGATGACCAGTTGAAGTATATAATCCTTAGTGGATGACCAGTTGAAGTATATAATCCTTAGTGGATGACCAGTTGAAGTATATAATCCTTAGCTGACGACCAGTAGGGTTATCTCCTCCTTAGTAGACGACCAATTGGGTTATCTACTCGTTAGTATGCGGCTAAATGAGTGATATTCCTCTTTGTAGTCGACAAGTTGTGTTATCTACTTCTTAGTGGAGGACCAGTTGGGTTATATAATCTTTAGCTGAAGACCAGTAGGGTTATCTGTTCCTTAGGAGACGACCAATTGGGTTATACAATCCTTAGCAAATGAACAGATTGATTTTTTAATCATTAGTTGCCGACCAGTTGGTTTATCGTTACTCGTTAGTAGCCGGCCAGTTGGGTTGTCTATTCATTAGCAGACAATCGGTTATGTTATTTACTTCTTAGTTAACGGCTAAGTGGGGTTTCTATTCCTTATTACGCGATCTGTTTGGTTATACTTTCCTTAACAGAAGATCGGTTTGGTTATCTACTCTTTAATTGATATCAAATTTGGTTATCTTGTTCTAAGTAGACAACCTTTGGTTATCTGTACATCAGTGGACTATCAGTTGGGTTAGTTGGTACCAGTTTTCGAATTTCAACCATTAAATAATAAACATTTAATTGGTTTCAAATGTAACTTATGCCGTTTCCTATATTGCAGGTGCAGGGATTCTTCTAAACAAGTACTAAAATATGTCACAAGGTGGCAATTCAACAGCTTCAATGACAAAACCGTGCTAAAGTTACCGGTTGTCTTCGTTTAAAGCGACAATATGTGAACCAATGCTTGTTCTCAGCGGACCTATCACGCGTTTGGTTTTGTACCGGTCCGATTTCCAGTAATATGATTCGTTCTATTTGTGCTAGGATGCTGTTAATAACTAAATAAATGAAAATGCTGAATCGAGAATCGAGTATACCTAGCCCGCATTTGAATAGTTCCCTTCTATGAACAAACCTAGTAAGTACCGGATGTTTTTAGAGTTACAGTGAAAATATTGCTGATATCATTGGATAGATAATTTTATGAAATTAATATTTCAATATGATTTGAATCATGAGGTCGCAATGGTTGTCGGGTATATGTCGCAATCTGGAACTCCAATTTCCACAAAATTTTTGCAGTATTTGCGGCTGTATTTCACCAATAACTCGCTGAAAGTTGATTTCCGGGTGGACAATTGTGTGTTGATAAACCGATAAACCGCGTAGACGATTGACTGTGTGGTATGTGGCTACGACTTGTTGTAATCACATGTCAGCAACATTATTGCCAGCTAATTGAGGTACGAATAAACTTGTAATAATTTCTCTATACCGTTCAACGTTGACAGTAACATTTTGCCCATCATCGTTTTTGAAGACATATGCACCAATGACTCCACCGGCCCGTAAACGCCCACAAAGCGCATCAAACAGTAATTTTTTGTAGATGTATTGGTGTTTGGACAAAAGCTTGTGGATTATCTTCACATCAAATGCGATAATTTTGCTTATTTACGTACCCATTAAACCAAAAATGAGCTTCATCGCTGAAGTTTGACGAACAGAAACATTATTTTGATAGAAAATTTCAACAACATGCAAGCGTTGCTCTCGTGAAAGTATGTCCATGATTAAATGGCAACAAAAACAAGTAAGAAAGTTCAGTCGGGTAAACCGACTTACGAATCTCCTCACCTTGAGTCCCCAAAAAAATTAGAAAATTATTTTTTATTGTTTTAATTAAATTGTTATCAATATAAATATAAGCTGTTAACTTTTTTTGTAAAATGGTCCATATATTTGTGTGGGAGGTACCAAAAGGGGGTGCCAATAACGCCCATTTTTCTCTGGACTCTAGGTACTAAAATAGGATTACACTGTACATTATTTCAAGTATTTGTATGCACTGGCATTAAAGTTATAAGCTGGTACAAAATTGTCCATTTGTGTGGGAGGTACCAAAAGGAGCGTGGCAATAATGCCCATTTTTCACTGTATTGTAGGTACTATTAAACCATTACAATGTACAAAATGTCAAGTCTTTGTATGTACTGGTAATAAAGTTATAAGCTATTTCACTTGGTTCAAAATTGTCCATTTGTGTGGGAGGTACCAAAAGGGGCGTGGCAACTTCGCCCATTTTTCTCGAGGTAATAGTGGCTAATAAAAATAAGTAGTACAGAAGTTATTAAATAATCAATATTTCACTAAATTGTAACCCTTTGTGGTACTAGGAGGAGTGGACCAATATGGCCCATCTTCGAAATTAGCCGGATATAGAAGAAGATATTACCACATACCAAATTTGAAGTCTATCGGTTGTTCCTTTCGAGAGTTATCGTGCGCACCAGTCAGCAGACAGACAGACAGAGAGACGGACGGACATTGATCATTCGACTCAAAATGACCCAAAACGGATATTCGCCGAACATACTTAGGGTCTTAGGTCACTCCTTCGATGTGTTACACTTTTGGCTCGTAGCAAATGTATATACCCTCCTCTCTAAGGTGAGGGGATAAAAACTGCCTATACAAAATATGTTATAACTTAAACTCGAAAGTATTTTTAGCTGCTCTTTCAGTACGGCAGATACAGCGAATTTCGCTAAAATTCATTGCAATCAATTGACTGGCTAAGTACCGGCAAATTTATGCCTTTTTACCAGTTTATTATTAATTTTTTTAGTTTAGAACATCAGAAAATACGTGACAACAGTTAACTACTTTTTTCTAAATTTGTACAATTATGAAAATTTACATTTTTAATTTCGATCATTATTTGTTAAAAATTGAATATCTCACCTATCACAAATTATATACGCGATTTTGTTAATTTAGTTATAATTACCGCTTTACATTAAAAACCTTATAAATATTTTTTCAAACCCACTCTAATGTAGTGTAATAAAGATTCGTCTCCATACCTCCTCGTCGTTGTTTTATCTGACTTAAAAGTTATTGGCAGCTGTTTGTTAAAAAAAATAAAACTCATCATATTCATTTGTTTGCATTTAACAAACGTACGAAGAATTAGCAAATATTGACACACTTAATCAGCCGTTTATTACCTAACGCAGCTCTAATTCAGCAACATTTCACATTTAATGTGGCAATCATTTAGAAGGTGTTAATTTGTGACAATACAACAAAAAAACTAAATAATTTCTGATCTTCACACAAGAAATAAGAGCAGACAGACGTGGATGTAAACAATGCCAAGTACTAAGTATACGAGTATAATTAAATTCAAATTAACTTAAGATAAGTATGACAACTTTGAACCAAATTGAATGATTTATTTTAAAAGATTATAATTGAAATAGGGAGAATAATATTTTTGATTTAATACAAATAAAAATAAAACCAGTAAGGACAGGCTAAAGTCGGGCGGGGCCGACTATATAATACCCTACACCACTCTCGTAATATTGAATAACTCTGATATATAAATTTTGTAATTCATGTATAAATTGTTTACATAAATGTACTTTTGGGACATTTTATACTTAAATAATACCCTGTACCACAGTGTGGTGTAGGGTATAAAAACGATTGGATCTAAAGAGCTATAGCTAAATCTTTACCGATTTTCTTCAAATTCGGCAATGTTGGTTCATGAATCAAGAAACTCTACCATTCTAAATTTCAAAACGATTGGATGTAAAATATAGCTTCTATAGAACTAAAGGGCCAAATCCGACGAAACATATATATGGGAGCTATAGCTAAATCTTAACCGATTTTCTTCAAATTCGGTAGTGTTGGTTCATGGATCAAGGAACTCTACCATTCTAAATTTCAAAACGATTGGATGTAAAATATAGCTTATATAGGACTAAAGGGCCGAATCGGACGAAACATATATATGGGAGCTATAGCTAAATCTTAACCGATTTTCTTCAAATTCGGCAATGTTGGTTCATGGATCAAGAAACTCTACCATTCTAAATTTCAAAATGATTGGATGTAAAATACAGCTTCTACAGGACTAAAGGGCCAAATCGGACGAAACACGTATGTGGGAGCTATAGCTTAATCTTAACCGATTTTCTTCAAATTCGGTAGTGTTGGTTCATGGATCAATAAACTCTACCATTCTAAATTTCAAAACGATTGGATGTAAAATACAGCTTCTATAGAACTAAAGGGCCAAATCGGGAGCTATAGCTAAATCTTAACCGATTTTCTTCAAATTCGGTAGTGTTTGTTCATGGATCAAGAAACTCTACCATTCTTTATTTCAAAATGATTGGATGTAAAATACAGCTTCTTCAGGACTAAAGACCAAATCGGACGAAACATATATATGGGAGCTATAGCTAAATCTTAACCGATTTTCTTCAAATTCGGCAATGTTGGTTCATGGATCAAGAAACTCTACCATTCTAAATTTCAAAACTATTGGATGTAAAATACAGCTTTTATAGGACTAAATGGCCAAATCGGACGAAACATATATATGGGAGCTATAGCTAAATCTTAACCGATTTTCTTCAAATTTGGTAGTGTTGGTTCATGGATCAAGAAACTCTACCATTCTAAATTTCAAAATGATTGGATGTAAAATACAGCTTCTACAGGACTAAAGAGCGAAATTGGACGAAACATATATATGGGAGCTATAGCTAAATCTTAACCGATTTTCTTCAACTTCGGCAATGTTCGTTCATGGATCAAGAAACTCTACCATTCTAAATTTCAAAACGATCGGATGTAAAATACAGCTTCTATAGGACTAAAGGGCCAAATCGGACGAAACATATATATGGGAGCTATAGCTAAATCTTAACCGATTTCAACCAAATTCAATAGCGATCTTAACAGCCGCGAAATACTCTAAACTGCAAAATTTCAGAACGATCGGAGTGAAATTTCGACCTGTAGTCGACGAACAACTTTACATGGACAGACGGACGGACGGACATCGTTAAATCGACTCAGCTAGTGATTCTGAGTCGATCGGTATACTTTAAGGTGGGTCTAGCTGTGTTATTTTAAGGTGTTACAAACATCTGCCGTGAAACAAACTTATAATACCCTGTACCACAGTGTGGTGTAGGGTATACAAATTGAGAAGCAAAGTGTAATTGTTACCTGCTAAACTGAGGAAATATTTTTAAGAACCGCGAAATAATTTACTAAGAATGGTGGCTATAAATTTCATCGCATATCTTATGGCCAATTCTTTTCTGCAAAAAAGTGCAACATTTTTATTGCCCTTTTTCCGAAAACGGCACTTTTGTGATACTTTTTTGAAATTTGGCAATTAAGTTACTCGAATTTAGCACAACTAAAATTTCGAAATTTCAAAAAAGCGATATAATAGTGCAGTTTTTGGAAAAAGGGCAATGCAAGTGTTGCACTTTTTGCAGAAAAGAATTCGCCATTAGATTTGAAAGCTTGAAACCCCCCTTAAGCGATTAATTAGTGATTGTAAAGTGAAAGCTTTAAAATCTCCTCGTTTGCGATTATTTGGTGGCTGCTCCGGCTGCCAATAGGAAATAATATTCTGATACAATTTTATAGATATTTGAATAAAGAAATAACTACTAACCGGCTTAATGACAAATCACCAAATCATGTGCTTTTCCATTATTAATTTAAATTACAAATATATTAATTACATCTTTTTTCCTACTCGCATTATGACTTGACCACCCATAAAGCTAATCAGTTTTTCTTTATTCGGTATTTGTAGTTTATATCCCACATAGAACTACTTTCACTTTAGTGCATTCCTACATCAGCTATAAGTTTCCGAAGAAAATAGTTTATAATTTTTTTTTATAATATGTATATTTGAGTAATTTTTTTTATAAATAATTATATGTGAGTAGATTTTTAAAACAGGTAATTAGATTAGAGCAACGTAGATAAAAGCCGTTTTTTGTATTAGCTGTTAATTTACATAAACAATTATTTACTAAACTAGCTGGACCCGGTCAACTTCATTGTAAATTTTTTGTTGAGCTTTCAAATGACAAATTTCAAAGCAATGCAATGTTGCTCCATATTTTTCGTTTTCAAAAAAGGATTAGCAAAACACAGAGTGAGAAATGGTAGGGGTCAGTGTTCGGTGTGTAGAGGGGGGGGGGCGGTTTCTGACTCCCGGGTAAAGTTATATCGGTCAAAAAAATGTTATACTTGTCCCGGCGTTTCGCTGGGTCACATCTAGGAATCAAGAAAAAATTTATTTTTTTCCAAACAAAAAAACGTTGCCAAGAAAAAACCATAAAAATGGAATAAAACAGCAAAAAATTTGTATATCTATAGGAACAGATGTTTAAGTAGAAACAGAAGTTTACGTAGAAACTGAAGTTTATTAACTGTCGTTTAAACTATTACAAAACAAGTAAGAAAGTTCAGTCGGGTAAACCGACTTATGAATCCTCTCACCTTGAGTCCCAAAAAAAATATTAGTAATTTTATAATTTTTTTAAATTAAATTATTATCCATTTAAATTGCATTTAATATCTTTAAAGAATGTATGTACTGGTATTAAAGTTAAAAGCTGTATACGTTTGGTACAAAATGGTCCATTTGTGTGAGTTGTACCAAAAGGGGCTTCTCAATCTGGACTTTAGGTACTATAAAAGCATTGCACTTTACGAAATTTCAAGTATTTGTATGCACTGGTATTAACGTTAAAAGCTGTTTACTTTTGGTACAAAAAGGTTCATTTGCGTGGGAGGTACCAAATGGGGCGTGCCAATTACGCCAATTTTTCTCTGGACTCTAGGTACTATAAACGCATTACAATGTACAAAATTTCAAGTATTTGTATGCACTCGTATTAAAGTTATAAGCTGGTTACTTTTGGTACAAAATGGTCCTTTGTGTGGGAGGTACCCAAAGGAGCGTGGAAATAATGCCCATTTTTCATTGCACTTTAGGTACTATTAAACCATTACACTGTACAAAATATCAATTCTTTGTATGCACTCGTAACAAAGCTATAAGCTTTTAAGTTTTGGTTAAAAATTGTACATTTGCGTGGGAGGTACCAAAAGGGGCCGGGCAACTTCGCCCATTTTTCTCGAAATAATAGTGACTACTAAACTATTACTATATGTAGAATTTAAGAGGATTCAAATAAGTAGTATAGAAGTTATTAAATAATTGATATTTCACTAAATGTTAACCCTTTGTGGGGGAGGTACTAGAAGGAGTGGAGCAATATGGCCCATCTTCGAACCTACACCACACTGTGGTACAGGGTATTATAAGTTTGTTTCACGGCAGATGTTTGTAACACCAAAATAACACAGCTAGACCCACCTTAAAGTATACCGATCGACTCAGAATCACTAGCTGAGTCGATTTAACGATGTCTGTCCGTCCGTCCGTCCGTCTGTCCATGTAATGTTGTTCGTCGACTACAGGTCGCAATTTCACTCCGATCGTTCTGAAATTTTGCAGTTTAGAGTATTTCGCGGCTGTTAAGATCGCTATTGAATTTGGTTGAAATCGGTTCAGATTTAGATATAGCTCCCATATATATCTTTCGTCCGATTTGGCCCTTTACTCCTATAGAAGCTGTATTTTACATCCAATCGTTTTGAAATTTAGAATGGTAGAGTTTCTTGATCCATGAACCAACATTGCCGAATTTGAAGTAAATCGGTTAAGATTTAGCTATAGCTCCCATATATATGTTTCGTCCGATTTGGCCCTTTAGTCCTATAGAAGCTGTATTTACATCCGATCGTTTTGAAATTTCGACTGGTAGAGTTTCTTGATCCATGAACCAACATTGCCGAATTTGAAGAAAATCGGTTAAGATTTAGCTATAGCTCCCATATATATGTTTCGTCAGATTTTGCTCTTTAGTCCTGTAGAAGCTGTATTTTACATCCAATCATTTTGAAATTTAGAATGGTAGAGTTTCTTGATCCATGAACCAACACTACCGAATTTGAAGAAAATCGGTTAAGATTTAGCTATAGCTCCCATATATATGTTTCGTCCGAATTGGCCATTTAGTCCTATAAAAGGTGTATTTTACATCCAATCGTTTTGAAATTTAGAATGGTAGAGTTTCTTGATCCATGAACCAACACTACCGAATTTGAAGAAAATCGGTTAAGATTTAGCTATAGCTCCCATATATATGTTTCGTCCGATTTGGCCCTTTAGTTCTATAGAAGCTATATTTTACATCCAATCGTTTTGAAATTTAGAATGGTAGAGTTTCTTGATTCATGAACATACATTGCCGAATTTGAAGAAAATCGGTAAAGATTTAGCTATAGCTCCCATATATATGTTTCATCCGATTTGGCTCTTTAGATCCAATCGTTTTTATACCCTACACCACACTGTGGTACAGGGTATTATTTAAGTATAAAATGTCCCAAAAGTAAATTTAAGTAAACAATTTATACATGAATTACAAAATTTATATATCAGAGTTATTCAATATTACGAGAGTGGTGTAGGGTATTATATAGTCGGCACCGCCCGACTTTAGCCTTTCCTTACTGCTTTATTTTAGCAATTTTGTTTGGGAGGTACCAAAAAAAAAAAACGTTTCGCAAAACCGATTTTTTTCTTTGCATGCACATTGAAAAAAATCGCTTCTGTAGTATATTGTGCCAAACATATTTTGCTTGAAACATATATATATATATTTAGCGTACGCCCTAAATATATAATATTCGGTACAAGCAAAAAATATGTATTTGGGTACCACACTGTGGTACAGGGTATTATTTAAGTATAAAATGTCCCAAAAGTAAATTTAAGTAAACAATTTATACATGAATTACAAAATTTATATATCAGAGTTATTCAATATTACGAGAGTGGTGTAGGGTATTACATAGTCGGCACCGCCCGACTTTAGCCTTTCCTTGCTGCTTTATTTTAGCAATTTTGTTTGGGAGGTACCAAAAAAAAACGTTTCGCAGAACCGATTTTTTTCTTTGCATGCACATTGAAAAAAATCGCTACTGTAGTATATTGTGCCAAACATATTTTGCTTGAAACATAGCGTACGCCCTAAATATATAATATTCGGTACAAGCAAACAATATGTATTTGGGAAGATGTTGTTCAAAACAAATTTTTGTTTCCATCCTAATATTTGTTATTTGGGACTTAGGAAAATATATCGTTACCTTAATTGTGCTAAGTGTGTAAGCAATTCGTAGTCTACACAGAGCCGAAAATACAATGATTTTTTTAACCATGTGTCTGGTTAAATTTTTCATGGTAAATGTTTGATTACGAAGACAAAAATAACCTTATATAAGTTCAAATGTACATGAAAAATGGTTAAGTTAACATTATATATGGTTGGTTTTTTTTGAAAGAGAGGCAGAAAAATGTGCGAGATAAACAACAATTCGGCTCTGTTGTGGTCGACGTTTTTCAACTGCTTTGTGTTAGACGAAGTTGAGTATTAAGTTAAACGAAGTTGAAACGAATGCGACTGTCGTCATAAGAGAATTTATCTCGCTCATTGAAAACACCACCAAATGCCAGCTTCGGTGCTTGATCGAGTGCGGGAGTTCAGTTGGTGTTGAATAGTCGATGGGACTAGTGCTGTTGTCGGAAGCTGTTGGTATAGAGGTATATAGTAAAACATTTTGTAAAGAACTACATTCATAAGTATGTATGTACACATATGTGTATTTAAAAAGTGAAATAATAAAATATGTGTGTTAAAAATGTTAATAGTGTTTTGTGCCTGTTTAATTATAGTAAAGGCGAATGTAATATTAATATTATTTTTTGTGATTATGCCATTACAATTGTGAAATTCAGTGGTTAAGAGTGGAAAAAATATGTACACGCTGTCGCATTAACTGAGCATGAAAAAACAACAATGTATGTACGTAAGTATATGCAGCAGCAAGCAAACATACGGAGAGAAGTGATGTGTACCTGTGGGTATGCGTTCATCTTGTCTTTTCGTTTGAACACTTGTGGCTGCTACGCCGTACATACATACGTTAGTTTTTTTTGTTGTGCGATGTTGATACTGTTAAATGTACATACATACATATGTTGTTAGAAGAGCTTTCGTAATACCTACATACATACATATAAACAATGTTTTTGTTTTTTTCTTTTCAGTTGTTTCTTTTTCTGTGGCTTGCGGCTGCTTGTGCTGGGAGTCCGGCCTTGAAACTGTTGGTAAGTTGTGCCAATACTAGAAACTGTTGATAAGCTGTATCAATACTAGTTGTAGTGTGCGAAGTAATTACAGGAAAAGTGGTATGCATGCATACATTTGTTTTTTTATACCCTCACTTTAGTAATACGAGGGTATATATCATTTGCAACGGGCCAAAAGTGTAACACATTGAAGGAGTGATCTAAGACCCTAAGTATGTTCACCGCATATTAGTTATGGGTCATTTTAAGTCGAATGACATATGTCCGTCCGTCTGTCTGCTGGCTAGTGCGCACGATAACTCTCGAAAAGAGTAACCGATTCACTTCAAATTTGGTATACGGTAATATTTTTTTCTATCTCCGGTTAAGTTCAAAGATGGGCCATATTGGTCCATTCCTTCTGGTACCTCCCACACAAAGGGTTAACATTTAGTGAAATATTGATTCTTTAATAACAACTATACCTTGGTCGGTTTACCCGACTGAAACTTTCTTACTTGTTTTTAATATACACTTCAGTGCACTTCCTTGAAGTATCATCCATTGACTTACCCAATCCTTGATTTTTATATCTATTCCGATTATGATTTTGGTGGGACATCGGCTTTCTATCAGATTGCCTTTGTTATTAATCTCCTCTCTCCTATAAGTTTGCCGTAAGATCGGACTAAGCTCAGTACCCCAAACTAAGTGCCTAACCGTCCTGGGCCCTTAATAATCGAAAGATTCAGGGAGTTTACGTGGACGGCACCTTTTGAGCGGGGACTGATCACATGTTGGTCAAGCACAGAAACGTAGGCACTTAACTTATAGTCACAGAGCAGATTTTTCCATCAGATCAGCCCATCGGTAAATGCTTATGCTCTTTGAACTACAGAATTTAGGTAAAAAGTCAAAAGATCTTCTTAGAATTGCACCCTTTTTTACATTTATACTTATATTTTCTAACCTTTTTGTTGTTTTTTTTTCTTTTCAGGTGTTTCTTATACATATATATATTAACATATATTTTGTAAATAAAATAAAAAATAAAAATGCGAAAGTTAAATTTTTCTTGTTTTATTTGATATAAATATTAAAAATTATTGAAACAACTGTGTTTTTGGTTACATGAAGTAACCACTAAATAGTGAAATTAACAATAAAAAAGGTTTCAATAACAATCTTCATAGTTAATAATATTAACAATTTCATTGTTAAATTGAACATGCATTGTTTCAATAAATTAACTATGAAATGTTAATATTAACAATTTTCATGGTTAAAAAATTCAAAAATGCATTGTTAAAGTAACAATTATTATTATAATATTAACAATTTTCATGGTTAAAAAAATCAACCATGGAATAGTTAAATTAAATATTATTATTGTTAAATACCAGTCAACAAGAAAATGTTCAAATTAACCTTATATAACGTAGACTCCAAATCATGTTTATTTATGGTTAAGTTAACCTTATATAAGGTTAATTTTTGGCTCAGTGTATTTTTCAGTAATTTTGATATTTGTAAAAATACATTCTAATTGAAATCGTATAGTCTTGCACAACTTGGATAACTAATAAATTACTTGATTATAGACAACAAAAGATGAATTGCATTATTCCGATATTTACAGTGAGTTCTTTGCAACAATTTAAAACTTAAATTCGAAGAAGTCAGCAAAGTTTTGAAAATATTTTTAAATAAAATAGATTTGAAGAAATTCTAAACAATAATTTTATTTGTACTTAAACAAATATTTTTTTTGAGAAAATTAGCTTGCAAATATATTTTGTTGTAATGTATTAATATATGCGTTCCAAATAAATTTTTATTCATTTTCAAATAAAATATATTTGCTCAGAAATATATAATAATATAAAAATGTGTGTTCCAAATATATTTTCTTTCTACTCAAATATAACCAAAAAAGCGATTTTGCCTTGTGTGTATAAACCAGTAAGAAAAGGCAGAAGGTCGGGCGGCTATATTATACCCTACACCTCCCTAATAATTCGAAAAAGGGCATTACGATAATAATTATGAACTATTGGTTTCGTTTCAGTTAAAAAAGTAACGGGTTTTCCAATGGGGATGATATGATTTTGAAGTGACGTTTCGGCCATTTGTAATATGTCATGATCTGTCATTTGTTTTTCATTGTATTCAGTATTGTTTACAATTTTTATCATGGAGAGATATACGCAAGAACAACGTTTACGAATTATTCAGTTTTATTATCAAAATAATCGTTCTCCAATTGCAACTTTTCGTGCGCTAAGTCCATTTTTTTTAAATAAAAAAAACACTTTCCAGTCGACCTACGACCTTGGCACCCATGAGCAATATTTTAGCTCTCGTTAAGAGCTATTGGCCGATTGTGGCTACGTGCCACACAGTAAATGAAACAATTGAATTGTTGCGAGAAAAGTTTGGATATTCGATTATTTCAAGAAATTGTGATATTGAATGGCCTCCAAGAAGTTGTGATTTAACACCATTAGACTATTTCTTGTGGGGTTATTTGAAGTCATTGTTCTTTCGAAATAAACCAGACTCTCTTCAAGCTTTACAAGTCCATATTGAACGTGCCGTTCATGACATACGACGTGATTTAGTGGAAAAAGTGCTCGAAAATTGGCTTCATCGAATTCGTTCCTGCAGAAGAAGTCGTGGAGGCCATTTGAATGACGTTTTATTTAGAACTTTATTGTATTAATTGTAATTCACATTAAATAAAAAACTTTTGAATTTCCTTAACAATAAGTGTGTTTTTTTTCAAATAAATCATATAACTCTTATTGAAAAACCCTACCCTAAGAAAAAATCGATTCTGTAGTATATTTTCTGAAAACATATTACATTTGGGAAAAATTACTTTTTTCCTATAGGTAGGAAAACAAATTCTGTAGCCGATTTAAATATATCCCCGTTTTTAAAGATAATTTGCACCAAAACTCCGAAAAAAATAACATTGATAAGAAAGATATTCAAACTTTTTTTCCGGTATGTAAATATAAAATATTTGCACCGAAGAATATTTTATTTAAATTTTGATCCCAAAAATATTATGTTTCCTGTTTTTTTCTCCGTGTATACTTAGCTCCACCTCCTCATGAAGGCTTATTTCAAAGAGGAGTTGAAGATTTTGATCATAATAAACTAGATCTCGAATCGGAAGGTACAAATAGATGGGACTATACATGGCAACAACGCCCATATGCTATTGGTAGTAAAGCGTGATCCATTTCGAGGTTCCTACTTTTTTAAAGAAAAAAACACAGAAAATTTAAATTTAATGGGGAATGTTTATTATCATTTGAAAGAACATTCTTTGGCATTTATTTTTTTGAAGATTATGTCTATCAAATGTTGGCCGCGGCTACGTCTCAGATGGTCCATCCGTTGAGTCCAATTTTCGATGACTCGTTCGAGCATTTCGACTGGTAAATGGCGAATGACACGCGTGATGTTTTCCTCCAAGGCCTGAATCGAAGCGGGTTTGTCCGCATAAACTTTAGACTTTACATATCCCCGCAGGAAAAAGTCTACCGGTGTGATATCACACGATCTTGGTGGCCAATCGACCGGCCCAAAACGTGAAATTATCTGCTCACCGAAGTGTTCTCTCAATAAATCCATTGATTGATGCGATGTGTGGGAAATGGTGCCGTCTTCTTGAAACCAAATGTCGCCGAGATCACGAGCTTCAATTTCAGGCATCAAATAGTCGGTTATCATGGCACGTTAAAAGTCGCCATTGACGGTTACGTTCTCACCGGCATCATTTTTGAAGAAATATGAACCGATGATTCCGGTACGACGGATCGGGAATCTGTCAATGGCAAAAAGATAGCTCTTAACGAGAGCTAAAATATTGCTCATGGGTGTCGAGGTCGTGGGTCAACTGGAAAGTGTTTTTTTTGGATTTAAAAAAAATGGACTTAGCGCAATTGGCGAACGATTATTTTGATAATAAAACTGAATAATTTGTAAACGTTGTTCAGGCGTAAGTCTTTCCATGATGAAATGCCAAACAATACTTAACAAAAATAACATGAAAGCATGACACGACTCACACGTGATCTGTCAAAAAAGGCTATTGAAAAAAGTATCTCTACTTAGATCACAACATTACACTGTACAAAATTTCAAGTGTTTGTATGTGCAGGAATTGAAGTTATAAGCCATTAAATTTTTGTGCAAAATGGTCCATTTGTATGGGATGTACCAAAAGGGGAGTGGTAATAACGCCCATTTTGCACGGGACTATTGGTACTATACGGGCATTGGACTCCACAAAATGTTGGGAGATACCAAAAGGGATGTGACAATAAAGCCCATATTTTACGGGATTATATGTGCTAGAAAAACATTACACTTCACAAAATTTAAAGTATTTTCTGCAAAGTACTTTGAGCAAAATAGTCCATTTGTACATATGGGAGGTACCAAAAGGGACGTAGCAACTTCGTGCATTTTTCTCAAGATGATAGTGACCAAGAAACTAATACTGTTTGCTGAGTTATGAAAGATTCTGGGTAGTACTAGTATACAATTTACGAGATAATATATATTTCACTAAATGTTGACCCTTCGTGGGGCAGGTACTCGAAGGAGTGAACCAACATAGTCCATCTTTTACTTAAACTGAGATGGAAACAAATATTGGTACGTACCCAATTCGAAGTCAATCGGTTGCTCACCAACCAGACAGACTTACGGACAGGTTGACGGACATTGCCCAAATGACATAAAATGGATCAAAACGGATTTCTGCCAAATATACTTGGGGTCTCTTAAGTCACTCCAGCGATGTGTTACACTTTTGACCCTCAGCATCTGATATATACCCTCGTTCACCATAATGGGGGTTATAAGATCAGGATTTTGTTGAAATTCTCTTATTTCTACCGAAAGTGACACAATTTCTACATTTATCCATAGATTTTCTTCAAATACGCATGATTTTGTTAGTTCCCAGCAAAATCTTGGTAAGTACATGCCATTACCACCGGGATTACCAGGTAATGATATCTCATTATCGCCAGCATTACTTTGGGTAAATAAATAACGACTAACAAAATAATGACAAAAATAAGTTATTACTAGTAATCTAATTTGAACTAAAAAACTTTTCTTTAAATGATTTACGATATATCGATATCTCTATTCTAAAACATACTAAGTCGAGTTAGCATGCTGTTCTAAATATTTCAAATTATACTCAGTCAAAATTTGGTGTTCATCCGTTAACCAAATCAAAAGTTATTCACAAAACAGTACAGGTCGCTCGATTTGCCGAGCGTGTACTAACCAAGATATTGATGTATTATATTTATGTTCTTGATTATTAAGGGATTTGAATATGAATCGCGACGTGGCCAGTGATTATGATGCTAAACTAAGAAACCATGAGGTCGCGAGTTCAATCCCATCTCCCGGTAAATGACATTTTTCTGTATATGACAACAGCAATCGATTATTACTCTCCTCCAAATTTTACGCTCTTTCCAATGTTACGCTCTTCCCAATTATTCGCTCTTCTACTTTCTCACCACATTCCACCACTGGTGGTGGTGAACAAAGCAATAGCAAATCAGTGATGGAAAACGTGGTACAATTGTACCACTTTTGGCACAATTGAGTAATTTTTGGTACGCTGATACAATTGAAGAAGTTATGGTACATTTTTTGTCAGGTTTAATTAATGTAACTGATAAAATGGCGCGGATAAATACGTAGAGGCTATATCAAGGTATTATAACAAGGAATTGTTGCAGGTTAAATAGAGTAGACATTTTTAATTTACGTGCTCATAGGATAAAAAAGTAGATTATACACTACCAAGAAGTAAAATTCTGGGTCTGGAACCTTCATATATGTGGTTATATCAAAACGTGAACCGATATTTCAAGCATAATCAGTAAAAGTGAGTTATCTAGAGCTGTAAGTCAAGGAAAAGGAATAAATATATATCAAAGCATGGACCAATACTCAAATTTCTTTAAGGACGATTTAGAGTAATGTACTCGTATAGTACAAACGGTTAAATTTCAGCCAAATCGGTTGATGAGTATAGGGGGTTTAAATGGAAGGGGAATCTATCTGGGGAATATGTTAAAAGAAGGACCAATGTGTCCCGTTTTCAATAGGGACGATTAAGAACAATATAAATGCTTAAGTTTTAGCCAGATTAATTGAAATGTGCGTTCTGTAGAGCGCCAACAAATGACATCGGAGGGGATCTTTAAATGGGGGCTATATCAAAACGTGGACCGACGTGGCCCATTTTCATTAGAGATCGTCCCTAGGCCCAAAAAATGTCTCTGCACCTATTTTCGTAAAGATGGCTTCATATTTGCTATCTGCACTTTGTTCATTTTCTCACCTTTTGTTCGTTACAAAGAAATGCATACCCAGAATACCCTATCGCATAATATTAGCACTAAAAATAAACAAAATTATTCAGTTTTGGTAATATGGTACAATCGTGCTCCACATGGTAATTCTTTTTTGTCATTACACTGATAGAAAAAGCTTCGTCATTCGTCAAAAGTCAGCTAACTTACGGATAATCCTATTGATGAATTTGTTCGTCGCCCTGACGAATCTCTGGAAACTATAGTTTCGAGGGTTATCGTTCGCTCCAGTCAGGCTTACGGATGGACGGACATAAGTAAAATGACTTAATGTGTTCTAAAACGGATTTCCTCCGCATAAACTTAGGGTCTTAGGCCACTCCTTTGATGCGTTACCCTTTTGCTATATGTTATATATACACTTATTGATATTTGTATTATAAATCAAATAAATCCCCATATTTATCCCCTCACCTTAGAGAGGAGGGTATATATCATTTTTATACCCTACACCACACTGTGGTACAGGGTATTATAAGTTTGTTTCACGGCAGATGTTTGTAACACCTGAAAATAACACAGCTAGACCCACCTTAAAGTATACCGATCGACTCAGAATCACTAGCTGAGTCGATTTAACGATGTCCGTCCGTCCGTCCGTCCGTCTGTCCATGTAAAGTTGTTCGTCCACTACAGGTCGCAATTTCACTCCGATCGTTCTGAAATTTTGCAGTTTAGAGTATTTCGCGGCTGTTAATATCGCTATTGAATTTGGTTGAAATCGGTTCAGATTTAGATATAGCTTCCATATATATCTTCCGTCCGATTTGGCCCTTTAGTCCTATAAAAGCTGTATTTTACATCCAATCGTTTTGAAATTTAGAATGGTAGAGTTTCTTGATCCATGAACCAACATTGCCGAATTTGAAGAAAATCGGTTAAGATTTAGCTATAGCTCCCATATATATGTTTCGTCCGATTTGCCTCTTTAGTCCTATAGAAGCTGTATTTTACATCCGATCGTTTTGAAATTTAGAATGGTAGAGTTTCTTGATCCATGAACCAACATTACCGAATTTGAAGAAAATCGGTTAAGATTTAGCTATAGCTCCCATATATATGTTTCGTCCGATTTTGCTCTTTAGTCCTGTAGAAGCTGTATTTTACATCCAATCATTTTGAAATTTAGAATGGTAGAGTTTCTTGATCCATGAACCAACACTACCGAATTTGAAGAAAATCGGTTAAGATTTAGCTATAGCTCCCATATATATGTTTCGTCCGATTTGGCCATTTAGTCCTATAAAAGCTGTATTTTACATCCAATCGTTTTGAAATTTAGAATGGTAGAGTTTCTTGATCCATGAACCAAAATTGCCGAATTTAAAAAAAATCTGTTAAGATTTAGCTATAGCTCCCATATATATGTTTCGTCCGATTTTGCTCTTTAGTCCTGGAGAAGCTGTATTTTACATCCAATCATTTTGAAATTTAGAATGGTAGAGTTTCTTGATCCATGATCCAACACTACCGAATTTGAAGAAAATCGGTTTAGATTTAGCTATAGCTCCCATATATATGTTTCGTCCGATTTGGCCCTTTAGTTCTATAGAAGCTATATTTTACATCCAATCGTTTTGAAATTTAGAATGGTAGAGTTTCTTGATTCATGAACAAACATTGCCGAATTTGAAGAAAATCGGTAAAGATTAAGCTATAGCTCCCATATATATGTTTCATCCGATTTGGCTCTTTAGATCCAATCGTTTTTATAGCCTACACCACACTGTGGTACAGGGTATTATTTAAGTATAAAATGTCCCAAAAGTAAATTTATGTAAACAATTTATACATGAATTACAAAATTTTTATATCAGAGTTATTCAATATTACGAGAGTGGTGTAGGGTATTATATAGTCGGCACCGCCCGACTTTAGCCTTTCCTTACTGGTTTATTTATGAGCACGATTCATCGTAGGGATGATATGTAATCACCCTGTGGGCTTTTTTATTCCACTAAATAGTTCTTGTTCTAGTATACTTAAACAGAGATTCGTCATGGTGACGAAGAAATTCATAGATAGGATTATCCGTACGTTAGCTGACTTTTGACGAATGACGAAGCTTTTTCTATCAGTGTATGGTACAATAAGCAAAAATTCAAATCCCATCACTGTAGCAAATCGGAAATATCCACTACCACCACCACACAAACACACTCATAAAATTATTACACATCCACGCTTACTTTTTGGATAATTGTAAGCGTGGGGTTAAGTGCTTATGTTTGAATGGAAGCACTTTCCTCCAATGACATGCGTGTGTAAAAATAATTCGAAGGGAGGCCAAATTATAAGCAGTTACTAGTTTTGAGTTTGGCTTAAGGCCCAACTATAATATGCATAAGCTAGCTTAAGCAACTGTGCGAATGCATGAAATCATATGTGCCAAACTATAATGTACTTACGTGAACTTTTCGTTAAGTTCTCTCAGCTCTCTCTCAGTACACATTTGCTTAAGCAAGGTGCGAAACTGAACGCACATTCCGTACGGAATTACTTAAGTTAGCTTATGCATATTATAGTTGGGCCTTTACCCGTCAGATTATTTGGTAATGAGATATTTTGCTGGGTTAGGATGCTAGTTTTCGAAAATCGGAATAAAAATGGTTTGGCGAATTTTTTCTTCTATTTTTTATGGTTTTATTCGTGCCAGCAAAAAACTATTTTTTAAAAAAAAATCAAATTTTTTCTAATTATTTTAACGACACTTACTGGACTTCTGTTTCAAAGTGAAATTGTCGCTACTAATATTTGTAGTCCTCATAGTTTCCTTTAATATAAAGTGTATCACAATATGATCTAAATACCAAGGCACTCTCCATAAAAATGGAAATTTTAAAGAATTTTTTTTTTTAAAAAATACCTTAAATTTTTTTTAAATATTTTTTCGTGTTTCGGACAGTGATTCAAAATTCGGTGGTGATATAAACTGCCTGACCCACTATGTCGAACGTTAGGTTAGGTTGAAGAAAAAAAATCGCTTCTGTAGTATATTTTCTGGAAACATATTATATTTGAGAAAAATTACTTTTTTCCTATAGGTAGGAAAACAAATTAAATAGCAGATTTAAATATTTCCCCGTTTTTAAAGATAATTTGCACCAAAACTCCGAAAAAAATAACATCGATAAGAGAGATATGCAAACATTTTTCCGGTATGTAAATATAAGATATTTGCACCAAAGTATATTTTATTTAAATTTTGATTCCAAACATATTTTGTTTCCCGTTTTTTTTTTCTCCGTGCATGGACATACACTTAAGCCAGTGGTTCGGCCTGTTGTCCTTATTTATGATCTTTTTATACCTCATGAGTTACAGAAAATCGGTACTAGACACGAATTTTCTCAGTATCTTCCAGTCATATTCTCTGAGATGAGTCAAGTCTGGTAATATATCGGACCCGAAATGTTGGGATCTTGCATGTGTGAAAGCCGGGCAGTGACACAGAAAATGTTCGATCGTTTCGATGCTTTCCCTGCATGCCCTGCATTCGTCGTAACGTTAACGTTCGCATGACTTCTATGCAAAGGCAATCGAAGGTATAGACACCTTATCGGAGCTGGCTTTTAAACTAGCAACAATGCTTTCTGTAGATGGCTACCTGAAAATCTTCTCACTTGCATACAAACGTATGCTAAATTGACTTTTCCCCCATCTTTTGGTAAAAATTTGTGAATACACTGGGGTGTCCTATACCTTCGATTGTCTTTGTTTTATGTGAAAAACATCTGATTTGCGACCTATAAAAAATCATCAAAACGACAAAGCGAATGAAAACATGCTACCGGATGTCTGTTAGTTGGTCGCAAATTAGCTGTTTTTCGCATAGAAGTCATGCGAACCTTAGGGCCTTATTCACAAAAAGTTAATGAAGGTTTGAAGAACGTTTTAGCAGTGTTAAAGTGTTCTTCAAACCTTCATTAACTTTTTATGAATAAGGGCCTTAATGTTCGACATCGTGGGTCAGGCGGTAAATCACTTTGATATCAAATCACCGTGATTACAGAACAGGCCGGATAGTGCGTGTCGAAAGCACAAGCTCCAATTCGTTCTACATTAAAATGAACGCTTATGTTGTTCTTAATTATTTAATTTCGCTTATATTTTCGTACCATAACTGATCAAGAGAAATCCTACCCCGAAATAATGATCTAATCAAATTACACTCCTTAAATTACATTTTTCTTAAGAAAAGTAAAATTTGTTTAAAACTGTACATTTTTATTGCTTTCAGTAAAACTTATCCTAATTTTTGAAGAAAAAAAAACGTATGAATGCAACGATACATTTTTATTTGCCGCTTATGATAATAAATCTTTCTAAGTAAAAATATTCACAAAAAAAATCCCCACGTACTGATTTATTTAGCAATCTTGTTTCTATCTAACAATTTTTCAGAAAAAATTTGTAACTAACTCATCTGTTGTTTCATACATATTTCGCATTTTCTAAATAGGAAAACAACACGTTCCTAAATTAAAATTTCTATAGAATAGACAACGTTTTCACACAATTAAGTCCATTTGAAATTATGAGTGACAAGTGCGACTGTTGATCACAATTTATTTGAAAAATAATTGAACATCTGTCTGTCTGTCTAGAATACGTTTTGTTTCCTATATTTAAATTTTACTTTAATTTTTCAGTACTACATTGTTTGTTCAAATACACACACACACAAACACACTGTCCATAAACAATAATACAATTTCATGCATTTGTATAACAGTTAAGCGGTGTTTCTTTTATACAAAAGGTATACTGCGTACTGTAATAAATTGTAATAACCGGTATTTTTAACATATTAAACCACATTCGTCGTTTGGTTTGGTTTGTTAATGTAAAATGAAATAAAGTTTAAATATAATTTGCAGTTGGATTGTGTAGGGAAGTATATCCAAAAGCAAGATGTAATTCTACTGATTTCCATTAAATACACTATTCTATAAAAGGTAAAAATTAAGCATACGTTTGCAAGTCTCTAGAGCCATGGCCGCATATTAACGTTTCCCAGGAATGTGTAAGGTTGCCCTTCTTAGTCTTGCAACCTAGAACAGTGAGAAGAGAAAAGAATTCGTTTTTGCGAAACGAAATTTTAGACAACTACAATTCTCGTTTGCAGTAACTGAAATTTCGTTTGTTGTGACAGAAACTTATTTTGCGTAAACAATTTTTTGTTCTGACCAAAGAAATTTCAGTCCTCGTAAACGTACACATATCCCCTCAAAAAACTTAAAAAACCTTTTTTCCTTTTTCTTTAAATTATTTTATTTAATTTCATATTAAGAAACTTTTTTATTTAATTATTCAAAGTGAAATTTTTTGTTCTTGCCGTGATTTGAACCTGGATCTCCTAGCACCGCATCAGCATAACATCATTTTAGCGCATGAGTACTTTTTTGCAAAGTTATTGGATCTTATTCACTCCTTTAGATGCTCTTTTTATCTCAGTATTATTAATTGGGCTGTCTGAGTTCTGAGCAGCGGGCATTTAACTTTTTTCTTTAAAACTTATGGCTTTTTAATTTTTTTTCAAACGTTTTAAATTTTTTAAAACTTATTTTCCATAATATAATATTTTAATATTTTATATTTTTCATAAAATATAAATAACTGCAAAAGAACATTTTTGGGAGAAAAAAAATGGAAATCAGTAACTGCATCTTTGAAGTAGTTCAAATGTTAATCCTTAGGAATAACTTCCATATTTTTTTGCTGGTTATTAAAGTTATGAGATGTTTATAGGTACTCTATTCAAATTAAAATCATTCCGTAAATCGTTCTTAAGAATGAACTCCTAAGTAAAAGGAAATATAATGTCTCCAAAATATATGGGTTTTAAACTAATATACATCCTGCTGAATGGAGGTTTAAGGCCCAACGTAGGCAAATTTAACAAGGATATATTGATACTATAGATTTCATTGCCCTGCCTAGGTGGTTCAACTTGAACTTGTCTTTTCTCTAGTAACACTAAGCTTAATTAATTATTGTGTCCCAGAGATATTGGTTCTACAGTTGGACGTTTATACAACTGCCCTACAAAAGGTACAAAGATCCTGCGACATGGTGATGTTTACTCCCACTGTGAAGTGATACTTGATCGTTTACACCAATCTGAAAATAATCCAGTAACGTCTAACCTACACTGGTCTGCTACCAGCTTTGCACCTTGCCTGAGGAGAACACAACGCCTTAGCCGTAAGACTTAGTGTTCTTAATCACCGCATAATGAAAACTACGAATTGTGTCCCGACGATTGTGATATTTTGGTACTTGTTAAAGTTAAATTTTACATAAAGGGCCTCTAGTCTACTACCATAGCTGGAGGAGTAGTTCGAAGAATCATACTTCTTTGATTCCCACATTGTGCGGCTACCTTATCTGTATTTAACTTAGGAGGAGCGATGGTATATACATAATGCATTGACATTAAGCGATGTATTCTCCCGTAGTAAGATCGATTAAGATGAGACTAGTAAGATACTGGAAACTACGGTCATGATATTCTGGAGTTTGATTAAGTAAAATTGAAATTGTTGCCGTAATGACACATGTCTCAAGAATAGATTACAGGTCGCTAGAGGCATGCCCACATATTCCAGTTCCTCTGGAATGCGTATGGTAGTTCCTAGTCTTGTAAGTTCATATGCATTGCAGTTCCTTGGCATGTCCCTGTGGCCCGGCACCCATATCAGGCGATTATTGAACTGTTCAGCCACCTCGTTAAAAATTCAGGAATATAATTTCCAGGGACTTGATAGCAGCCTGACTCCCAGAGAAAATATTGATACCGACCTTGGCTAGAATATTAAGTTTCAGCCAATCCGCTACCAGTAAACACTGCAATGATCAGGCAGTCTTTTTGTAAGTAATAGCTCAGGTTCCTCAGAAAAGACAAGCACAGCCCACTTGGTTGTTGAGGTTGGAACCGCCCGTATAGAAGTTAACGAATCTCCTCTGTCCTCGGATACAACCAGTCCATTCTGATGTATCAGGAATAAGAGTGAGATACTTCTTGTCAAAGAGTGGTTCTGTCATAGTGTAATCAACAGTGCCCGGAAGGTCAAACATTATGTTTAGAATGACACTAGAATATAGCCATTTCCTAATCATAGTGAAAGTTCCCTAAGTCTAATCGCAGTGCATGTGGAATATTGCACTGCTATAATCTCTAGCGGCATTAAATTAAGTACATATAACACTTAGTACCTCAGTTGGTGTCTTTGTCAGAGCACTAGTGATAAATATATCAGTCATTGGCTGAACCTTATTTAGTATGGCGCAGAACGTGGATTTCTGCAGAACTGTCCATCAGACACTGCCGTATAGCGAAATCGGTCTGACTTCAACCAATAAACAATACGTGGGTGCAGGCCCCAGCGTTTTGATATTGCCTTTTGCAGGTATACAGACCTCTTTCCACTTTCCGGAATGTTGGATTTGAAGTACAACTTCCAGTCCAGTAAATACCTAGGTTTTTTGCAGGGATGCCAACTTAGTGCTTTTCGCACCAGATTTAGTCCTTTTTAGAATACCCAATACGCGAATAGTGTTCAGTTAGTGCTAAACGAAAAAAGCACTAACTGCACGCTTTTAAAATTTTTCGTTAGTGCTTTTGACGCTTTTTGTACATTTTTCAGATCACATCTGGTAACATAACGAAATTAGTAGTTCCTTCAACCAGGAGTGAATACTACCAAATTCAAAAAAATTGGTTCAGATTTAGATATAGACACAACAATGACAATTGAATACTATAGACGTCGCATGGTATTTACAGACTTCATCCGCCAGGTGGCGTCCGAGCAGCCTTTCTCTCATTCTCAAATTCCTCTCTCAATTATTTCTCTGTCAAAACATGCAAACTTTTTTTACTCTCAAATAATTTCTGAGAAGGGAGTGAGTTCTTCAGTTTGTTTTGTTGTTGAATGTTTTGAAGTTGGAATATAATAAAATTAATGATGAAAATCGTTTGTATCTTTGCAGAGTAAATAAAAGTATCTATCCTCTCTTTGCAGAACGCTCTCTTTGCAGTTTAGCCAGATAAAGCGCCATCTTCAATATGCAGACATACTAAACGAATTGTCAAACTCCATGCGACGTCTATAGTATTCAATTGTCATTGGACACAATAGCACCTATATCCCGATGTTGAATGTAGGCGCTTTAAAATCGACATTGTCAACACATCTTTATAATTTTTAACCGATAACAGATTCTTTAAAAAAAAAACGAACGTTGTCAAATTTAACGAAAATATCAGTTCAATTTCAGATACGTGTATGTCCCCTGTATGTATCTATATCCTTATTTTGAATCTAAGCCCGTAAAATAAAAAAATTATTATTTTCATTTGGAAAACAACACTGATAAACATATTTCTTTAAATTCTGCTCTGATGGGGTCGTGTAGGGTACAATGTAGTCTTCTTCGCCCGACTAAAGCAATTTTATAGTTTAGTGCTTTTTTACGCCTTTTTGTTTCGAATTTATGCCCTTTTACGCTTTTTCAATTTTTTATTACCCTTTTGCTTCGGAAAAAGTTGGCATCACTGTTTTATTGCGCTTTAAGAGAAGGGAACTTCAAGGAGGCAGTTGCAGAACAGAACTAGTTCTGTCTTGGCCGGGTTCGCCCATCTTACGGTCGTATGATAGGCCTGCTGTAGGATGGATCATTTTTGATCCATTATTATTGTTGGGCATTAATAAACAACTAAACATTTGTACATTAGCATCTACGATGCGACGGCCAGCACCCCTTGGAATAAAAGTCACAGATACCAATTGGAAGCTTAGTTGTATGATAGCACACTTCACCTCTTGCTGTGCGGTCGAGGACTATCAAAAGATACCTCTTCTATAAGAATCGTAGGTGGAGGTCTACCCACAATTTTGGGTTGAAACCGCAACCACCACGATACTCCCCTGGCCGTTCGCAATGATCAGGCTATAAGCGAAGTTACAACCGGGATCGTACGGATCTGATCACCTGTGGAACTAGTGTAGATAATAGCTTTGAGTTTGGACCTACGATACATGAATAATATCAACTGCGACACTGGAAAAGATTTAATGAATGAATGATTAAACGAGTAAGGAAGATCTACAATAAGCTAATACGAGTATTAGCACTTCTTAACTGTTCAGCAAATCGTTTTACAACCCTCGAATACTAGACTATTTTGCGGGTGTATATAAGCTTTCCGAACATGTATGCTTAGACAATACTGGCGTAAAGGAAAAATATGGTATAGGATGTCAAAGTAGACCACTTGTACAAGGTAAAACATTCTAAGGGTTGTATCTTCCAATCTGCTTGGCTGATTTTCTTCCATAATGACCTTTCGGCAATATACGCAGGTACAAACTTGTACATAACTAGATGGCCAGGAGATCGTACAAACGTAAATACACAGCGAGTGGAGATAGCGTCTTTTAGTTTGGACCCATAAAACAAGAAAAACATCATCGACAACGCTGGAGAAGAGTCCTCGCTAAGAGAAGAGTAAGACCTCTCGTCAAAAACTGCCTCCGATAGTCCCAGATCGCTTAACGAGATGGTTGAGTTCAATATTCTCCTGATATGGGTGCCGGACTACAGAGAACAGCTAAGCAGATGAACTTTAAGACTAGAAACTACAAACCCTACACGCTCTAGGAAAAGTGGAATTTGTGGATATGCCTTTAGCGACCTGCAAGCTCTTCCTGAGACATAGTGCCCTATGGCAATAAATGCCAGATTGTCATTAGTCAGAATCTGCATTGATATGATCCTCCAAACGAACCAACGTCCTGCTGTCGTTATCGAGACTAGACTTCTCACTTATTGTATCTATCATGACAAGTCACTGCTTTATTCGACGGCACGCAGAAAAATTGAAGATGTTGCGAAATGACTTTTGCAGAAGCTGTGGAGCCGTATAGGACTTAAAATCTAGGTAAAAACCTATGTTTTTCCTTCCGTCCCTGTGGTAGCACAATGGATTAAATAGTCTAAGTGAACCTATCATACAGTCTGCCACTCTTAGCATAACCTAAACCTCCCTATCCTAAGACCTCCTTACCCAAAAACTGTGATTCCAAACGATTCCTATTGTCTCAGAGACGAACAATATTCATAATGGCATTAAGGAAAATCTTGACCAATCCATGGTCGATGAAACATCTATCTCCAGGTGTGAAGCGATCCAGTCGCCACCAGCAGAATATCTGATCTAGTCTTTAATTTCTTTTTGTTACTGCTTCTGCAAACATTAATACCAGAATCTAGTTATCATGGAATGGAATACCTCCCCCCATTCCATACACATTGTCAGACAATATATTAAAATGTACATACATATAAATTCATTCCGCATCAGAAAACTGTAAATGCTCGAGTTTTGTACAAAAAATCAGCCAACCTACCAACCAGTTTCTTCTATCCGGCTCTCATGTGCTGCTGCCACAACTTCTGAGACAGACTAGAAGAAGTAGTGGTGGTTCGGTGATGGTTATGAATGCCAATGCACATGCGGACATAATTCTACCGTCAAGTTGTTTTCCGTTTGTCTTCCGCCGTTGGCCTTGACCATCAAATACCGCTGGTTGGATCACCTAATTTTTTGCCACATTTTTTCGGTGCGTTGTACTCCACTCCTCTTTATTTCTTGACTATTCTCCGCACAACGACGGAGGCTCTGAAAGTCTGTCTGCAATTGAGTTTATTCACAGCACTTTTACTTTTTGTTTGGTTTACTTGCGGTTTACTTAGTTTACTTTTCATGGAACTGGTTTTTTTTTTTGGTATGCAATCGGTGTAAGACGATGATCATTTTAGTATTCAATTAACACTTGGAATTGTAGTTCGATAGCTATGTGTGGTATGTTAATCTGACGGAACAGTCGTATAGATTTTTATTAGTAGGTATTCTATTACGCCTTAGGAGCTGTTAAATGCTATAACATGAATTATTCACAAAGTGAAGTTTGGATAGAGTACTATTCAATGGATAACGATACATCACGTTGACAGATTTGAGAGTTCCTCAATAGAATTTGAATAGGAAATGGTATCAATATTTCAATGAAATAGTTCAGTTTAATTTGGATAACCAAGGAAATATCTTCTATACCCTGCCAATTACTTGAGCTCATTGTCAAATGCTTGTCAATTGCTGAGAAGGGAAAGATTAAAGTCAGAAGTGGCAAGAGATCACAAGAACAAAAGGTAATAATATCAGAACTTTCAAACAGTTAGGCAGATTATTTTAAAATATACTAGGCAATTTTCTATGAGTAGTTAGCCTTCAGATAATGAATCCTGTTGCAAAAGAAGATTGTATTATAGGCTATCGAAGTAGATCTCTTTTGTAGTGTTTTCTAAGAATATACTAAGTAAAGTGAACAAAAGTTGTATACCTTATAACACCTGATTAGAGGAGAATAATCATACATATATGTAGCTGCTCAAAATCTGCCACCGAAATTATATTAAAATCTGCAACTAATACCTTAGTATACGATCCAAGATCAGCAATCTACTCTCTTTACATTTTCTAAAAGATTGATTGGAAAATTTGGCTTCCGTAAAGCTTAGAAAATTGCTACTGATAATGCCTGGTCTTTATCGGTAGCTAGAGTAGATTGTTGATCTAGGAACGTATACGGTTCTATACAGACGGTCTTTAGTGTGTTTTTTAAAGAATTATAACTATCTATTTCAAAAAGGCTGCCACGATCACTGAAGTCTTTAGCCGACAGAATTTCTAGCTTATAGGTTCACAACATAGAATTGGTAACACAGCTCTATTTAACAACCTATTTAACAGTTGATAGTTGCATTTTGTTTAGTTTGGTTCGACATTTCATCATGGATAGGTTAGGTTGGGCCTAAATTAGGTTAAGAGTGGCATCCTGTATAACATTCATTTAGACTATACAGTCCATCGTGCTACCACAAGGAGGTTGGGGAAAATATAAGTTATAGGTGCACTCGTGGAACAAAAACTCAAAACTTTACTGATTTCATCACCATCCAAATTAGCTAAAATAAAAGGAGCAGTAAGGTAGTTCCTAGTCTTGTAAGTTCATCTGCTTTGCAGTTTCCTAGTTGGTCCCTGTAGCCCGGTACACATATCATGTTAATATTGAATATTGTTCAGCCATCTCATTAAGAGATCTGCGGCAGTTTTTGAATTCAGGAATATAGTTTCCAGGGATTTTATAGCAGACTGACTATCAGAGAAAATATTAACACCGACTTTGGTCAGAGTTCTATTGATTCCTCATACTCTTTGGTGCAGGACGTTGGTGGGTTTGTAGTTGATACAGGGCACAGCACTCTGGAATGACTAGTTACCACCTGTAATTTGTTGCAGTCAATCTCCCAAGAAGAGCTTGTAGGTCGATAGAGGCATGCCAACATATTCCTGTAAGGTAGTTCCTAGTCTTGAAAGTTCATCTGCTTTGCAGTTTCCTGGTTGGTCCCTGTAGCCCGGAACACATATCATGTGAATATTGAACTGGTCAGCCATCTCATAAAGAGATCTGCGACAGTCGAGGGCAGTTTTTGAATTCAGGAATATAGTTTCCAGGGTTTTTATACCAGACTGACTATCAGAGAAAATATTAACACCGACTTTGGCAAGAACATTAATTTTCAGTCATTCTGCTACCTCTTTAATAGCTAAGATTTCTGTCTGGAAAGCGGTACAGTGATCAGGCAGTATTTTTGCTGTGGAAGGCTTACGTTCCTCAGGAAAGTCATCAAAGCCGACTTGGATGTTGAGTTTGGAACCGTTTGCATATATAGGACAAATCTCCTTTGTCCTGAAATAGGCCCATTCCATTGTGATCTATCAGGTATAAGTGTGAGGTACTTCTTGACAAAAAGTGGCTCAGTCATAGAGTGATCAACAAGGCCCGGAAGGTCAGAATTACACTATGTCCGTAGCCATTTAACGACCAGGGTTCCTCAGTAAGTTGAAGGCGAGGCGGATGGTAAAAAGCGACAGGTCAATTTGGTCCTTAACGCTGAAACCACCTCCCATATACAACGTGCAAGTGCAACCCTGCTATATGGTTTCGTGACACTGCGGAAGGCGAGTCGTCCACCGTGGTTGATACACGGCTTTCTGGAATTTCCGACTTACCCACGCCCATTATTTCTGGTGACTCCAACTCTAGCAGATCTGTAACGTCCTTCTCTGAGGACAAAAACACTACTTCGGTCACTGAGGGGCTGAGGAGAGTATCCGGACATGCTGCTCGATGATACGGACGAAGAGTTCAATAACACCCTAGTCGGGGTGGATGTTAATCTGTCAATTACCAATGATGCTACGAATTCTACAGATTAATCTCCATTACGCTAAAGCAGCCTCAGCTGCTCTATTTCTGCGCCTGTCCACAGGTGCAGTAGACATCGTCCTGACACAGGAGCCCTAGGTTAGAGTGACAGCCGTTTTCTTTTTTTTTCTTCAGCTCACATAGACCAGTTTAGGTCCCTAGTGGTATCACGGACTAAAATGCCCTTCATCGAAACCAACCTGTTTGATATAAAAATGTATCGATAGCACGAATATTGGTACTGGAAAGATCTGTTAAGCTCCCTAGAAAGGCCTACTAGGGTAGGTCCAGTCGTCGTTTACTCAAAGCGGGACAGTCGCATAGCAAGTGCTCAATGCTCTCCACTTCTTCCTCATCTCCACAGCTTCTGCAGAAGTCATTGGAGTTAATACCCAATCTTCTGGTGTGTTCGCCGATCAGGCAGTGTCCCGTCAGAACTGATACTAACCTAGACAATCTTTTCCTTTCTAGTGCGAGGAGATATTTCGACCTTCTCAGGTCATACATTGGCCAGATTTGTCTAGCTACCCTGCAGGTGCCGATTTGTGTCCATCTTTAGTTGGACTGCCGGATTGCCTCTTGACTAAGCCAAAGCTTGCACGTGGATAGTGCCGCACCAACAAATGCAAATTCTACGAGAATTTGTAAAGTCGTCCCTTTCCTAGCAAGTTCATCGGCTTTGCAGTTCCCCGGGATATCCCTATGCCCTGGCACCCATATGAGGTGTGTATTAAACTCGTTAAGAGATCTGCGGCAGTCGAGGGCTATTTGTGAATTTAGGGATGTGGCCTCCAGAGAATTGATGGCAGCCTGGCTGTCCGAGTAAATGACAATGCCAGTGTTGGAGCCCTACGTAGTACGAGGTTTGTGTGCGGTATCAGGAACCCAATATTAAACTGATTGTGGCCAACTGTGATGGCACTCCAAGAAACTGACTTTTGGCCAGGAAAGATCTAAGTATATTTCTCCTGACTAATTTAAGTGGTAAAGACCAGCTGATAGTCTCGAGATGGGTAATCGCCTTATGAAGCTGTAGTACCGGCTGGGCTGGGGAAAATTTATATAGGCTGTATCTGGCTTTCATACATCTCGAATCGATGGAGGGATACTAAAGTGGTATTCATACCCAAAGCGGGGAAGATATCGATATAGCACACTAGGCCAAAAGACTTCAGACTAATTACCCTATCCTCCTTCCTATTAAAATGCCTGGAAAGACTTTTAGATTATTTCATTAGGGAAACTCTTGTTGGGGAACCAACATGCTTACAATAAGGGAAAGTCTATAGAATCTGGCCTGCCCGAACTTGTGACCACTATCGAATTATCCCTAAATTTAACAACATTCACTCAGATGAGGCGCTGTCACATCTAAAGGTGACCTCTTGCTGGATCAGACTAATTCAAAGCCTGCTCAACAGAAGACGCATAACAGCAAGACTTAGGTCCACAACTCTAGCAAGGTTTGTAAACAGAGGGACCTCACAAGGAGGAGTACTGTCTCCACTAATTTGGAACGTTGGGGTGAATGAAATGCTGCTAGATCTAGAACGTTGTGGCTGCAAGGTCGTGGCATGTGCGGACGACGTAGCAATCGCAGCTAGTGCAAATTCAAAACATACTATCAAAGGTTCAGAGATTTGCCTGTCTGTGCATAAGCGGAGCTATAAGGACAATACCCTGAATATGCGGATGGTTCGAAGCTTGGTGAAGATATTGGCTTCGGAGTACACTCCAAAGAACTTGGTCTGGATATAGCTCATAGACTACCAGATATCTGAAGTGTGTATCAAGCCGAAATAATGACAATATGGGAAGTCGTCAAGTGGCTGAGTCGCAATCAGGCAGTCCAACGAAAGATACACAGAAATCGGCACCTACGGAGGCTATATCAAAACATGGACCGAGTTACCTCATTTCCAATAGAGATCGTCTATAGTCTACGAAACGAAATGTACGACTTTCACTTTGATCACAGGAATATATGGACGAGTGATTCAATGCCAATTGGTATAATAACCTATGATTCTGTTTTTTTAGGTGTTACACACAAATGCACAAAGTAAATAATCTGTACCACAGTGTATGTTTTGCTGGTTAAAAGTGTGACAAAATGCAGGTATGTGCAACGATTCAATGCTTTGACTTTGGAAAAGGCTTTAGTATTTAAGTGAGAAATATAGAAAATTTTGCATTGCTTGCTTTGCAAAAAACGCTACAATATTTACAATCGAACTTTAGTGGAGGAGGGTATGAATCATTTGCTCGATAAAGTGATTTTCTCCAATCTTCTGGTTCACTTCTTCTGGTACCTCCTCCGATACATGCAGAATAAATTGAGGTAGGTTTCAAGAAATGCCCTTGATAGAAAATATAAAAATCGCATACTAATACCCGTACATCAATTGCTAATATGTAATTATACAATCCTTGAATTCTTGGAAACGTGTCTGCGGTCTTATATGTATGAAACAAGACAATTGAAATAAATTATGGAAATAATATACATACTTATGATGTCAATTGCAAATCAGACACCTGCGTCTTTGTCTTTTTATGACACATATATATCAATTAGTGGACCACCACAGTTTACGAGTAAATCCGAATTGTAAGTAGTACACAGAAAATATGTTTGTGTTATTTAGCTGCAACTGCAACTAAATACATGTACTCGTATATATTTATATTAAATGTGAATTATTAACCCTTACCGGGGACAAGTGTTTATTCACTCAAAAACGAACTAAATAAGTGATTGAGCAGAATTGCAATCGTTGGCCCTAGGTGACCGAAAAATAGCAATCACAGAGGTGTGCTAAAGTGCTTTGAACTCCTCGTCCATATTTTCGAGGAGCATGCCATCATCAGATGCGTCGAAGAGTCGGGAGTGTCCGAAGATAAGCATACGCACTCGTAGATAAATGGTACCGAATTTGACTCCAAAATTTATGTGCGTGGATGGCTCCGCACTCCCAGAAGGTTGGGTGACAACCATGGTTGATACCTTTAGAACTATAGTATACTTTCAGAACTATACACCCAAACCATACTGAGAGTTCTATTTGTCCCTTGTAAGAGAGGGATGGATTCGGCATTAAGAACCATGTTCATATGCCGCCTTGGCTATTTGCCTCAACAATTTTGACCAATCGATAATGTCTGCCGAGTCGGATGGTTCTTCTGTTACCCAGGTGAGAGCTCTGGGGTGACTAGGAAATTCGGGTTTCTCTACAAAATCCAACATGGCGCCAGGCCAGACCTCACCCACTCGACTCAGAGCAGCCTTACCTGCATCGATGGGGATTGATGGGGTGCCTTACATATTTTTAAAGACTGAGTGCCATTGGACCATAGTAGCCAATTTCAGATTACTGCACTCTACCTTACACTGATAGAAAAACCCATGACGAATCAGTTTCGTCATTATATCTTCGTACTGGTGACAAAAAGTATCGTACATGCGATGTTAAATTGATGAATATTTATCGTGGTGATGAGTGGGATTTGTCGTGGTGATGAACTCGATTCATCGTAGGGATGAATGGGATTCGTCGTGGTAATGAACTCTATTCAGAGAGACAGAGATGATGAACAAGAGATGATGAACAAATTAATCACGAGGATTATTCCGTACGTTAGCTGACTTTTGACAAACAAAAATAATCGTGATGATGTACAAATTCGTCGTCATGACGAAGCTTTTTCTATCATTGTAGGGATAATGCCATCCACATCACTTCAGTCTATAACGTCCACCACTAAATTCTCCTTCGCCACCAGTCAGAGGGGCTTGGTGAGTGTCCTGTAAATGTTGACGTCATGGCCTCTAGGATTTTTCGAAGACATTTATCAGGTGATAAGAATCAATCTTGTCAATTCTTCAATTATGGTTTGGTAGACCATAATTGCAAACTCTTAGCTATTCGAGAATGTAGGCCGAGTCGGATAGTTCTTATACAAAACCTGTGAGGGTTCTGGGGCAACTACAACATTCAGTATGTCGCACGGTCTGACCTCATCACCTCAAGTTTTGCATCATCTCAAGCTTTGATTGATGCGATGTCTGACACCTCTCTAAGAACGGAGAGGCAGAGGGTTAAAGTTACCAATTGCTAATGACTACACTTACTCGTAGGGATGGTGGATTTGACATCACTTCAGTCTATAACGGCCACACAATGTAGGCCGAGACGGATGGTTCTTATACAAAACCTGTGAGGGTTCTGGGGCAACTATAGATGTAGGTTTTCTCAACAACATTCAGTATGTCGCACGGCCTGACCTCATCACCTCAAGTTTTGCATCATCTCAAACTTTGATTGATGCGGTGTCTGACACCTCTCTAAGGACGGAGAGGCAGAGGGTTAATGTTACCAATTGCAAATGACTACACTTACTCGTAGGGATGGTGGATTTGACATCACTTCAGTCTATAACGGCCACAACTATGTAGACTCTCTTTCACCACTTGATTGGTGGAAGAGCTTGGTAATTGTCCTGTTATTGGTGACGTTATGGCCTTTAGCCTTATTCGAAGGCAGGAGTTCATCAGGTAATCTGAAGTGCTCCGTATTCCCAGACGGCTATGTGGCAATCACAGTTGATACCTCTCCTTTAGTGGTGAGGGCTACATCCTGCTTGTTGACCTTCGGAGCTATAGTCCCGAAACCATACCGCAGAGTTCCATTGGCCCGTTTTGAGGGATCGTTTTAGCACTAAGTATCAAGCTGGTCTGTAGCATTTGACTAGCCGTCTCACTAATATTGCTAGAATATCAATCTCTTAGCAACTCGAGAATGTAAGCCGAATAGATGGTTCTTCTGTAACCCTCATATGGCCTCTGGGGAATACGGATGTCAGTTTTCTAGATAACATCTAGCTGGGCACCCGGCCAGATCTTACTCGACTCAGAGCATCCTTATACAGGTCTAACGATCTGGCATTACCACAAGCATTGAGATTTACTTTTCCCTGATGCCAACATGCTTCCTTGAAGATTAATGGTGTGCCTGACATCTACCAAAGTACAGCGAAGCATTGGGTCATTGTAGCCGATTTCAGATGCCATGGATGGCGCCATCCACATCATTTCAGTCTATAACACCTACCACTAGACTCTGTTCAGTTAGTTGACTGGAGGGCTTGGTGCGTGCCCTATTGATGGTGACGTCATGGCATCTAGGATTTTTGAAGGCAGGTAATCTGGACGTTTTCGCACTCCCAGACGGCCGTATGGCAACCACGGTTGATACCTCACCTTTTGTGGTGCTGCTACATTCTACTTGTATATATATAGGTAAGCATTAAGGGTCGTGTTGATCTACCGCTTCTGACTATTCGCCTCACCAATGTTGCGACTCTTAGCTTAGCAACTCGAGAATATCAGCCGAGTCGTATGGGTCTTCTGTAAATCAGGCGAGGGCTCCGGTGCGACTATGGATGTCGAAATAATCGAAAATACCTAGTTGGGAGTCCGGCATGACCGCACCGACTTGACTCAGAGCAGTCTTATACAAATCGAACGGTCACCGCAAGCTTTGCGATTTACTCTCACTTGCAGATTGATGGTGTGTCTGACATACCTCTAAGGTCAGCGAGGCAATGTATCATAGTGAGATCGTGCCATCCACATCAGTTCTGTCTATAGCGGTCATCACTAGACTCCTCGCCGGTTGGCGGAAGGGCTTAGTGACTCTTCTGTTGATGGTGGCGTTCTGGCCGCTAGGTACAACTTTATAAGGTGATCTGATCCTTTTAGCATTGTTAGCAGCCGTTAACACAGCTGAAGTTGTAGCCCACACAGAAGACTCAATAGGCCATGACGTTTATAGCTCAGGTAAATTATTATTTTTGTTTCTCGGTAAGGGTCCAAAACCACAGCAGCTTCCAACTTCGTCAACCTCAGAGCTCTACGCGCTGATCGTTGTGCCTGTCTCGTTGACGGTCGGGCAAGATGATCCTCTTTTATTGAACCACTTGTTGTGTGCACTGGGAGACTTTATCAACTGTTTTGGTGTGGTCGGCTTGGGCCAAGGCAAACGGGCGGACAGCGGACTTTTCGGATTTAGGTCTCTGTCCATTAGGCTGTTCTGCCCATGCACATTTATATTTTCAGATTCGGATACCAAATTTTGTTTTTGTTGTTTAATATGTTTTTTGGTATTCATATAGTTCAAACGAGTGTAGGGGATATACATACATATATGTACCAAACAGAGCTTAGTCCCAGGTACGGTAAGGACTCGATGGTGAGATCACCTGTTACTTGCTGAAGCGCCCAGATATCAGCAAGGTCTCTTTCAAACACAACCGATTAGCCCTGATGATGATTCTGCACATCTTGTGAAGAAAATCTTTCCAGTGATATGGATTTTGCAGCCTTAAATTTTAACTATGTTAAGTCTACTCACCCCATAGAGGGTTAATTAACTAGTCATCCGTTAAAGACAATCCATAACCAATGACACTTCTGAGAACTTCAAAATAATTAATTATTTAAATAAATTCAAAAACAAAAGTGGCAAATGACGCAAAAGACTTTGAATGGGATTTATAAAGATAAAAAAAAAATTAAAAAACAACAACGAACTCAGAAAAAGAAATTACCGACAAAAAAACGTGAGCAAAATAAGACGCGTTTTTGTCAACTCTACTTGTCTCTTCCATAGAAGCCGAGGGCAGACATCTATTGAATATTTGTTTGATTTGTCAAGCAAAATCCCTCAAAATTTCCAACCACAAACAATGATTGCTGGAATTTTAATTAAACATTAGATAATTCTTGTCGTTATAAAATCACACAGAAAACACTTTTCTTACCTTTACAGTTTGTTTGTCCGTCTGTCTGTCCTCCAGAATTAAAGATAATGTGATTCGAATGTAAAGTTAAACAGTTTTAATTTAATATTGTCACATTATTTTTTACAGCGACAATCAAGACGAATCATGATCTCTAGATAATGCTGGCGATGACATTCCACACGTACATATATATTTAGTTTTTATAATCGCTGCAAAAAGTCCCCGGGATAACGGCAGTTTTATGGACTGCATTTGCAGATAAGAACAAAAAAAATGTATAGTATATTATTATTTTACTGATTTCATTTTTAGCCTTTGCAAAATTAGTTGTCGAAATATAAAAGAGATGATTTATATAGCTCATATGTATATTCCAACACCACTGACTTTGTTTGTCGACCCTGTTTACAGACCTTCTTAATTTTATGGCGTGGCCATATTTAATTTTTGCATTTTATTACATTTCCATTTAGTAACAGTGTTTTTTTTATCAGAGGTTGCATTTTATCTTCGGGGTATACATTGCAACTAATGACTGCAGCACTTTCCTCCCGTTAATATTGTAAAAATAAAGATAGAGCACTTAGTGTGGCAGAAAAATGTAAATTAGGTTTTTATACCCTCACTTTAGTGTGACGAGGGTATATATCATTTGCTACGAAAAAAAGTGTAACACATCGAAGGAGTGACCTAAGACCCTAAGTATGTTCGGCGGATATTCGTTTTGGGTGATTTTAAGACGAATGAGCAATGCCCGTCCGTCTGTCTTTCTGTCTGTCTGTCTGTCTGTGTGTCTGCTGGCTGGTGCGCACGATAACTCTCGAAAGGAGTAACCGATTGACTTAAAATTTGGTACGTGGTAATATTTTTTTCTATCTCCGGCTAAGTTCGAAGATGGGCCATATTGGTCCACTCCTTCTAGTACCTCCCCCACAAAGTGTTAAAATGTTGTAAAATATTGAATCTTTAATAACTGCTATACTACTTATTCGGATCTTCTGAAATTCCACACATAGCATTAGTTTATTAGTCGCTATCAACTCGAGAAAAATGGGCCAAATTGCTACGCCCCTTTTGGTACCTCCCACACAAATGCACCATTTTGCAGCAAAAGTTATCAGCTTATAACATTAATACCAGTGTATAAAAATACTTGAAATTTTGTACAGTGTAATGCTTTTATAGTGCCTACAGTCCAGTGAAAAATGGGTGTTATATTCACGCCCCTTTTGGTAGCTCCCACACAAAGGTAACATTTTGCACCAAAAGTTAACAGCTTATAACATTAATATTAGTGTATAAAAATACTTGAAATTTTCTACAGTGTAATGCTTTTATAGTGTCTATAGCCCTGTGAAAAATGGACGCTATTGCCACGCCCCTTTTTGTACCTCCCACACAAAGGTACAATTTTGCACAAAAAGTTAAGAGCTCACAACATGAGTACCAATGCACATAAATGCAATACATCAAACAGGTTGGTTTCGATGAGGGGCATTTTAGCCCGTGGTACCACTAGGGAACTAAACTGGTCTATATGAGCTAAAGGAAAAAAACGGCTGCCACCCTAACCTAAACCTATGAAAAAAATAGCCACCGAGTCGGCTGATAGGATCACAATTTTGGCTGTGTTACGGCTTCGCAAAAGGCTCGATGCCATAAAGTGACCGTCAACAGGATACTCACCAAACGCTTCAGTGAAGTGAAGGCGAGTCCAGTGATGTCCGTTATAGAGAAAAGTGATGTGGATTGCACCATTCCTTAGGACATGTGGAATCAGCCACTATGACCCGATGCATCTCTGTCCATAGGAAGATATCAGGCACATCACCAATCTGGAACGACGAAAGGTGGCATAAGGGGGGAGAGTAAAGCTCTGGATTTTCGGTGATGCCAGGTCGGTTGATCTGTATAAAGCTGTTCTGATTCGAGTGGATGAGGTCAGGCAGGGCGCCGAGTAGGAAGTTGTCGATAAAACCGATATACCTAGTCACCCCAGAGACATCACCTGGGTTGCAGAAGAACAATTCGACACGGCTAAAAGGTGTGTGGTATCAGGACGCCCAACTTTATGTTACTTCTGGCCAACTCAGAAGGTACTCTAAGAACCTGGAACCAAATCTCATCATTCGATGTCGAGTACTTTAAGATAGAAATGAGTTTTTATTATAACAGTTAACAGGGTATAAACTTCAAGTAGATGTTTTAATAATCTTCTTATGTAGATTATACGGATAGTTGTTAATTATTACCAATTTTCGCTTTTTATTGGGTTTCAAGGTCGTTTTCTTTTTCACTTGACTATTCAAAATACCTTCCTACACTTAGAAGGAACCCCTTTGATCTTCAGCTTAACTCCACATTGAGAAAACACACAAAAAATTGTTTTTAGATCCACACGTTCTCGATATGGATTGTCGTGATTTGGCCCTTGCAGATTGGCTAGGAAAGATCTTAACGTTGCTCTTTTACCTAATGTCAGTGGTAAAGACTAAACAACTGTCAGTCTAGAGATAAATATTGGATAGTCTCCAGATTTGTGGCTTACGACGAAGTGGTAGTACTGTCAGCTGTCTTCATGAGAGAAGTAGAAGAAGCAACGGTAGATGAGTGTGAGTATACGTTAACACTCACCATTCAATTTGCGGTGGTTTGGATACAAACAATAGGAGTGAGTCACTTCTTGACTTTATTCTTACTACCAACCGAACTATTGGAACACGGCTATAAACCGACCTTTACTACTAACCTAGTTATTTGGAGGTAAGGTAATTGTAATACTGAATACGCAGAACCGTATAACTCTTAACATTCGAAACAAAGCGGCCTTCGTTAACAAAACGATCTGTCAGACTTCCTAGAAAGGCCGAACCCAGTATATCCAGACGTCGTTTACTTAATGAGGGACAGTAGCAAACCTAGTGCTTAATGCTTTTCACTTCTTCCTCATAACCACAGTTCCTGCAGAAGTCATTGGGCTCAATACCTAGCCTTCTGTGATGTTTTCGCCGAAAAGGCAGTGTCCGTCCTAACTGATATTTAACAGACAGGTTTTTCATCTCTAGTGCGAGGAGACATTTTAACCCTCTCAGGTCGTATCTTGGCCAGATTTGTCTAGCTACTCTATAGTTGGCGATTTCCTGTCCATATCTAATTGTTCTGCTTCTTGCCTAAGCCAAAGCTTCCATCTGGACCTTGGTTCACCATTCCAATATGTAAAGTCTTCAAGAATTTGTAATGTTGATCCTTTCACAGCAGGTTCATTGGCTTTGCAGTTCCCCAGGATATCACTAAGCCCAGTTACCCATATGAGGTATATGTTTATCTGCTCAGCCATCTCGTTAAGAAATCTGCGGCAGTCGAGGCTATTTGTGAATTAAGGAATGTAGCCTTCAGATATTTAAGGATGTAGCCTTCAGATGCCAGGCTGCCTGGCTTTCCGAGTAATTGACGCCAGTGTAGATCACTATGTTGCCACTCAGACACTTGGAGACTTCCCTTATTGCCATTTTTCTGTTTGATAGACACTGCAAGTATGTGCTATTCTGTAAGCTATATCAAGACCAAATTCCTTACAGTGTAATCCGAAGCCAACCTTCTCATTAAGCTTCAAACATAGAAGTGGAAATACTTTCTAATGGGTTTCCCCATTAAGTACATAACAATTTATTTATATATTAATAAAACACAGACTATTTAAGATATAGAGTTCAAATTTATTTCAGGTGTAGTGCAAATGTTGCATTTTAAGAATGAAATTCGATTTCGGTCATATAACCACCACGAGACCGTCTACAGCGATTTTCAGAAAAGGTTACAAAAGATTTTAGCCGCAGTAGAACTTTTTTCACCAGCCGGAGCCGCCGCCGAACTTAGCGGCTAAAATCGGCTGATACGCAGCCGCCGTCACACAAGTTTAATATTTTGTATTTCCATACGAACTCTTTGTAAAATACAAAAATGGCTATCATAAAGCCGCCGAGTGTTTGTCGAGTTTTAAGTCGGCTAAACCGTCTAGCCGCCGCCGCCAATCTATAATTTTCGTTGGCAGCTGCCGCCGCCAATTTTGGCTCGGCTTCATTCTCTGGTCCACATGTGGAAACTTATTTAGTTGTCTATATTTTAAGTACAACCGGTAGCCGCAGACCGCTTCCACGTATTGCACCTACATCAAAGAAGATGTTTAATGATCGACTTATGGCTCTTAGGTTTGTTGAGAGATTTAAGAAAGTCGAACCTACTTCCGTGACCTACAAGCTGAGAAAATCTCTAAAGTTGACAAGGAGTATCGTTGATGGACAGAATATTGCGTCAACTTCCATACAGCAGCGTATTAAATGGCTGCGCTCTCCAGATAAACCGTCGGCTTTCAAAACCACCAACGTGTTCAGTGGTAACGCCTCAATACTTCGCTGACGTTCCTTAGGACTGCTTGGTACCGGCTGTCATCAACTGGGGATAGGACGACGGCAACATCCCCAGGGGCAAGTGTAGTTAGGTGCTGTGTTAGTTACTGTGCTTTGTTATCTTAGACATTCTCTACCAGATATCACTGGAGTAGTATCTGCAGATGAACCTCCCTCTTAGCAATTTTCCTAGCTGCATCTGGCGGAAACTAGTGTTTCATAATTTTCCGCTGCGCTTGTCGCTCATCATCACAGCATCAGAAGAATCTTGTGGTGATGAGTTCTGTGAGGATGAGCTTCTAACGGACACCGATGACGAGGCAGATAAACCTGACATTTTTCTACAGATAAACCTCCATCACTCTAAGCAATGCAACAACAAATTCTGGAAAGTTATTATTCGTTATTAACCGTTAAGCATACATGGGGCAAAATCGCCTTTTTTGATATGTTTGAATCGAAAGAAAATATATTTGGAACGCAAATCTTTAAATATTATGTATATATTTCTGAGCAAATAAATTTTATTTAAAATTTATTTGGAAAGCATATATTAATATATTTGGAAAGCATATATTAATATAAAGGGTCCGCCAAATAACTTTTTTTTGTTGAAAATGCTATAAAAAAAACTACTGACAACGCATTGGATGGTCAGTTGGGTTCAACTGCTGAACCAATTGGACTTTGTATGGCGTCATACCAAGGTCTTTATGCAAAATTCGTCTCAATGATGTCTCCGAAATGTTCAATTGTTGAGAACGACGGTGAATTGATGTTGATGGCGCTTCACGCACACTTTCTGCCACAGCAGCAATATTCTCGGGTGTACGCACTGTTTTTGGCTTTTCACGCTTTGGTTTATCGAGGATGATGCCAGTTTCTTTCACTTTTTTCACAAGATAACGAACATACGGAGCTGACGGTGCTTCTCTCTTCCAAAATCCGTACGCAATTTTCGCACACATTCTGCAACATTACCATGATTTTCAAAGTAATGTCGCAATATTCGCAATATACACATATTCGTTCAGCGGAAGGATAAAACTAATTATCTGTCAAATCAGACATGAGCTAAGTGTTACCATTCACGAAATAAGCACTAGTTGAAAAAAAAACGTTAGATGGCGGACCCTTTATTACAAAATATATTTGCAAACTAATTTTCTCAAATATGTGCTTATATACAAATGAAATTGTTGTTTAAGAATTTCTCCAAATATATTTTGTTAAAAAAAAAATCAAAACGTTGTCGATTTTTTTAATTTAATTTTTTATTGATTTCGAGCTAAACTTACAATTTAAAATGACATAAGTTGGAATAACTTTTGTTTTAAAGTACTATTTTTGAATTTCTATTTATTCCATGTCATCATTTGTTGTCAACCCATCAAACAATGTATCATTTGTAAAATTATACAATTTTAATTATAAAGGAATTTTGCGAACATTTAAAATTTCTGAAAGCTTGACTTAAATTTAATGTATTGATACTCGTATATTTTCTGAATAATTAAATGCAAATAAATACACTGTGACACAGTTTAAAAATGTAACAGAAAGGAGACCCTATGGATGTACCTATTTCGACCTTGCTGAAGCCAATGGAGCTAACCGTTTTTCTAGGTTAGCTCTTGTTTTCGCGATATTCGACCACAAAGTTTGCAAAAAAATCAGAGAGGTTAGTTATCTCAGAGGTGATTTTGAAGTGTAAGACTTCCGAAAACGCGCTTCAGTCCAAAGAACGAAATAAAGGGAACCCTTCGATTATTATTTCTTTGAAAATAGTCAACCACGCTTCTCATTACTTTACCCCCGAAAAAGTGCAATCAAATCTTACCATATGTCAAACGTCATACAAATCATCGACATTTTTAGTTCGCTTCTTTGAGAAAAATGTTCCTCGCGAAAAATTACTATGAGTCTCCTTTCAACATATTTATGAAAAATTAACAGGTTTCACAATTTAGTAGGTTTTGTTGGTTACCTTTGAAATTCCCATTAACACTAACGAAAAAATAATTTACAAAAATGTAAGTCAAAAAATTCTATTTCAAATATATTCTGCTATGAGCAGAAAAATACACAAATTATGTAATAACTCGAAATTTGCTTAATTCTCATAAAAAGGTTGAGAAAGGACTTATAGTATTTCTTCGCGAGCAATATTTTTCTCAACGATGCCTACTAAAAATGTCGACGATATGTATGATTTTTAACATATGATAATATTTCATTGCACTTTTTCAGGGGTAAGGGGGTGAGAAGCGTGTACGACTGTTTTATGAAAAATAATTGTTCAAATGTTCCCTTTATTTCGATCTTTGGACTGAAGCGTATATTCCGAAGTCTTCCACTTCAAAATAACCAAAGAGATAAGTCACCTCTCTGATTTCCCAACAAACTTTGTGGTCGAATATAGCGAAAATAAGAGCTAACATAGAAAAACGGCTAATGGCACTGGATTCAGCATGGCCGAAATAGGTCTATCCATAGGGTCTCCTTTCTGTTATATTTTTGGACTAGCACAGTGATATTAGTTTCGCAAACAATAGTCCCAATTGAAAAATATTAGGAGGGAAAAAAGATTTGTTTAGAACAACATCTTCCCAAACATATAATATTTGTGTGTGTCAAATATAATATATTTCGAAGCGTGTTTTAGTTCACTTTTTATGAGTTCCGCTTCTCAACAGATATCTTTTGCAGTTCTCCCCTCGATTAGATAAGAAACAAATCATCTTGATGGGTTCATATCCAAAAAAAATGCACATAACTCATATATCACGATGATAACACGTTTTATTATGGTAAACTTTACAATAATGACAATTTGACAAAAAAAAAAAAAAACGAACAACATAACTCAGTTATAATGTTTTTTGGCTAAACATTAAGATGCAGATGTTAAAGGTTGCTTTATTCATTCATGAATGGAAACGTGTTTGGATTACAAAATCACAGACCTGGGGCCTGGCGGGAACCAGGTAACCAGATAACCAGCCACCAATAACCGCCAACAACCAAACGCAAGTAGGTTCCCGCACGAAGAAGCACACATTAAAACCGTTAAATTTATTTTTGTATTTTTTTGTATATAAATAAAACCTTAAGCCCCACTAACCATACCATAACATGAAAGAACAGGTTAACTTAGCAAGAGAGCAAAAATAAAAAATATAATTAAAACAAAGAAAAAGAAAAGAGACGAAAAGCGCAAAAACAGGTAACTAGTGTCAAGTATAGGAAACTTTATTTAACTACAAAATCCCTCCCTGAGGCTGAAACCAATAAAGCATTAAGGTACACTTTCAATTATGGTCAAACAATACAAATAGACTATAAAAAATGTGTTAATGCGCCAACATAATCCCCTCCGCTCCGCATACGGGTGAGTGAGTCATAGATGACGGTTGCGCATGCGCAGTGTGCAGTGCGCAGTGCGCCGCACACTTTACCCTTAACAACGACTAAAATTGCTGACAGTTTTAAGCGTCATCATGACATTTGCTGCGTCATCAATACAAACGACCAAATATAGTTTTAACAATGTGTTCCGGCAATTAAGCTTTGTTTTTTGTAACCTTTTTTTGTGATTTATACGTTTTCTTAAGAAAATTATTAAGTACTTTTCTGAAAATCAATAATTCAGAAAGTTTCTTTCAGAAACATCATTTCTACAGAGGTTATTGACTTCATACTTATTTATATCATGAGATTTATTCATGTCGAACTTGATTTGGTTGTTTAGGGTAAATATTTAGCAAAATCGTTTTTACATATTCTTCTCAATACAAAGCACAGTGGTGGGAATTTAAAATATATGTGGAAACAATGCTATCATACAGCGGGGTCTCAAAATTTTTAGTCTATTCCAAAACCGCGCTTATGGAATAGCAATAAAATACTTTGCTTTGAGAGTCTCGAATATTTGTAGAGCATTTCTAGTCATTGGTAAAACAATTGATGAGACAGATAAGGTAGAACCCAGAGGAGCTCTAAACAATCTCCCTCTCGAACTCTGAATCATCAAACGATAATGAAACAACATTATAATTGTAACGAACTAGGGCACAACGAAGGAAACTTAATAGGTTAGGTTAGTTTAAAAGAGAGGAGACGTTTTAACGGCGCATTTCCATGGACATACACTTAAACCAGTGAATCGGCCTGAATTATAGAAAATCAAATCATATCCTGTGAGATGAGTCGGATCTGGTAATGTGTCGGACATTGGCACAGAAAATGTTCCATCGATTCGATGTTTCCCCGCATGCCTTGCATTAGTCATTATCTGCTTGTCCTATGCGGTGTAGATGTGCTTGTAAACTCATCGTGGTTGATGAGAGTCCTTTTAGAACACTCATCATTTGAGTGATCAAAAACCGTTTTTTTTTTTGAAAAAATAAAAACCCGGTGGAGGGTTTATTTAAATTTTAAAAAAGGCATACCACATAAATATGTGCTTATGTTTTCACGATTTTAAGTACTTGAATAATTCATTACCAATAAGTTACAAAATACGTAGTAGATATGGTAGATATTCTTCAGTGGTCTAACATCATACGATATACGTAAATATTTTTGGTATTTTCATTCAATTTGCACGTATTTTTGGAAAACTTGTTGTAAATAAATAAATCTTCTACAATAACCCACATATAGCCAAAATTGCATTATACCAAAATTTTCCAAAAATTATTTTGATAAAAAATCACTCATTTCTGTTATTATTGGTAAGTCATTATTAATAAGCCGAAAGTAATTCAGCGAATAATGAGATGTCATTATTTGGTAATGCAGGGAATAATGACAGGTACTTACCAAGATTTTGCTGGGTAATAACAAGAAACTTAACACAAAAATAATATACATATGGGAAATTTCATGTCAAGTGAGTCAATTTTTTAAAGCGATGTCTTCTGATCAGGATGAAACTTGCACCAAGGACTGTCCGAGCTGGATGGTGTTGAATATTGACATTTTGGTCAAACGGTCCTTTTTCTCATCCTAATAATTAATTAGATATTGCATTTAAAAAATGTTGCCCAAGGTGTCTCCGATAGCCTTTTCTTCAATCTTTTTAAAAAATTCGCAAAGATATTTTTGTTGTTTTTTTTTGCGAAATTAAAACTTTTTTGAAATTTTTTTTTAAAAAACCCTTATTTCTCATATTGTTTCCATTTTGTTCATAACCGACCAGACTACTATTAAATGCTAAAAATATAATAAACATGAATTTTTCGACGTTTTTAAGAAGTTTTAACTAAAAAAATATTAATTAAACATTTTATTTTTTCGCAATATCTCGTAAGATGTCTTTGAAACCGCTGATGCGATGAAGAAATTATATTAGAAGTAGATAAAGGCTACTTAATTTGTGCACATATTTATATCTCTACTTTGGTGAAGGAGGGTATGTACCTTAGTCGGTTTATCCAATTGAAATTTTCTTACATGTATTTGTTTCGGTTTGGAAGTGGGAAAAAATCGTTCGCTTTTCAAATAACTTCTGTGCGTATGAATCAATTATTATACCCTCACTTTAGTGTGACGAGGGTATATATCATTTGCTACGAAAAAAAGTGTAACACATCGAAGGAGTGATCTAAAACCCTAAGTATGTTCGGCGGATATTCGTTTTGGGTCATTTTAAGACGAATGAGCAATGTCCGTCCGTCTGTCTGTCCGTCTGTCTGTCTGTCTGTGTGTCTGTCTGTCTGCTGGCTGGTGCGCACGATAACTCTCGAAAGGAGTAACCGATTGACTTCAAATTTGGTACGTGGTAAAATTTTTTTCTATCTCCGGCTAAGTTCGAAGATGGGCCATATTGGTCCACTCCTTCTAGCACCTCCCCCACAAAGTGTTAAAATGTTGTGAAATATTGAATCTTTAATAACTGCTATACTACTTATTCGAATCTTCTGAAATTCCACACATAGCATTAGTTTATTAGTCGCTATCAACTCGAGAAAAATGGGCCATGTTGCTACGCCCTTTTGGTACCTCCAACACAAATGCACCAAAAGTTAACAGCTTATAACATTAATACCAATGCATAAAAATACTTGAAATTTTGTACAGTGTAATGCTTTCATGGTGCCTACAGTCCAGTGAAAATGGGTGTCATATTCACGCCCCTTTTGGTACCTCTTACACAAAGGTACCATTTTGCACCAAAAGATAACAGCTTATAACATTAATACCAGTGTATAAAAATACTCCAAATTTTTTACAGTGTAATGCTTTTATAGTGTATTTTGCACTGTGGAAAATGGAAGCTATTTCCACGCCCCTTTTTGTACCTCCCACACAAAGGTACCATTTTGCACAAAAAGTTAAGAGCTCACAGCATGAGTACCAATGCACGAAAATGCAACAACATTTTGCACAGTGTAACGCTTTTGAAGTCCCTATAGCCCTGTAAAAATGGCCGTTATCACCACGCCCCTTTTTGTACCTCCCACACAAAATGGCCAAATCATACCATAATTTAATATTTCATAACGTTAATATACCAGTGCAAAAAACGTTTATAATTCGGCGCAGTGTAATGTATTTAAAGAATCTACTATTCAGCGAAAAATAGGTGTATTTGTTAAAAACATTCTGGTACCTCCCATACAAATTGACAGAATAATTCGTTTAATATTCCATATTACATTACTCACAAAGTGAGGGTATACCTTAGTCGGTTTACCCGACTGAAACTTTCTTACTTGTTTTCTTTAAATTTTTGTATAGAAATTGATTAATCGCCTCGGATTCTAACAAAGCTGCCCAGTTTTTTTGGCGCCATATAAGTAGATCTTTTATATATTCCCAGCAAAATCTTGGTAAGTACCTGTCATTATTCCCTACATTACCAAATAATGACATCTCATTATTCGCTGCATTGCTTTCGGCTTATTAATAATGACTTGCCAATAATAACAGAAATATGCGTTTTTTTGTTATCAAAATAATTTGGCAATTTTTAATATAATGCAATTTTGGCTATATGGGTTATTGTACAAGATTTATTTATTTTTCAACATGTTTTCAAATAATACGTGCAGATTTGAATGAAAATACCATAAATATTTACGTATATCGTATGATGTTAGACCATTGGAGAATTTTTCAAATAGGGGTTTGGGTTCAGAAATTCGAATTTGGCATGAGGAAATTGTTTGTTTCGAGAGACATGCGCCACAATATCAAAAAAATCACTTAAAATGGCCATTTATTCATATCTACAATATCTACTACTTATTTTAGAACTTATTGGTAACGCATTATTCAAGTACTTAAAATCGTGAAAATAAAAGCACATATTTATGTGGTATGCCTATGCTACAAATAAGTACTTATTATGCAACTTTTTTGTATGCTTTTGGGAAGTACTTACCTCCAATGACATCCCCATGTTAAAATAATGAGAAAAGTGGTTAAAGAATAAGTACTTACTATTATCGAACTTTGCTTACTCGTCGGATTATTTGGTAATGAGAAATTTTGCTGGGTTTATCTTAATTTTCGATATTTGGTATGTATACCTGTAAATAATTTTTAATATTTTAGTGATAATAAAAAACCCGAAAAAACGGTGGAAACAGACGAAAAAAAAACGGTTGCACCGGTTGTTCGAAATTCATGATTTTGGAAAAATCCGGGGACGGTGGAAGCAAAAAACCGGTGGGCCGGTTTATTTTAAACCGGTTTTGATCACTCTACTCATCATTCTACTAGTCTCGATCTTGCTTAGTTTCAGTAAACTTACCCTTAGAAGGTCACAAAGCAGCGAAAACGCTGAAGAATAATCTGTTAAGAAGTGATAGCCTAGGATAGGCTCCCGCCATCCTGCGAATGCGGGACACTGACAAAGAAGGTGTTCTATTGGTTTCTCCTCCTCTTCGACTAAACAATTTCTGAAAAAGTCAATACGTAAGACGTTCAATCTTTCTGCGAGCCATCCATCAAGTCAGAGACGCGTCATGACAGACACGATAAATAAAATGTCCGATCTCGATACCGACAGCAGGACCTTGGTGTGTTTTTGGAGTTTAGGCAGGGCCACATCTGTCTGGAATGTATGCACATTCTGACTAGAGACAACCTGCAACTGACAGCTTAAGTTCCTCAGTACGGATAATATTAGCCACCAAACTATCCGATAACGATAGGTCCTCGAATAAGAAACACAAATCGACATGGAAGAGAAAAGAAGGAAGAAACCACCGACTTATGATACGACAGCCAAGTAGCACTAAGCGCACTATCTATCAAGAAGACCTTGTAGGTCGTTAGAGGTATTGCCCCATATGGCAGTTCATTTGCTTTGCAGTTCCCTGGTATGGTGAATATTGAACTGCTCAGTCATCTCTTGAGAGATCTACTACAGTCGATGATAGATTTTTGAATTCAGGAATATATTAGCGACATTTTAGCAGCCAGACTATCAGATACAATTTTGATATCGACTTTATTCAGAACACCAATTTTCAGCCATTCTGCTACCTCTCTAATAGCTAAGATTTCTGCTTTGTAAACACTACAGACGTCAGGCAGCCTATTTGCAATGGGTAGCTCAAGTTCTTCAGTACGGAAAAGGTTAACAAGTCCATCAAATTATCCGCTAATGATAGGTCCTCGACTAAGAAACACCAATCGAAATGGAAGAGGAAAATTAATGTGAAAATGCGGAAGAAACCACCGGTTTATGCTATGATAACCAAGTAGCACTAAGCAAACTATCTATTAGGAAGAGTTTGCAGGTCGCTAGAGGTATTTCCAGTTCTCCTCGAGCGTGTAGGGTTGTTCCTAATCCTGCAAGTTCATTTGCTTTACAGTTCCCCGGTATGCTGAATATTGAAATGTTCAACAATATCTTTAAGAAATCTGCGACAGTCGAAGAGAGTTTTGAAACGCAGGAATATATTTTCCATCGACATTTTAGCAGTCAGACTATCAGATAAATAATAAAATGTTGACACCTACTTCAGTCAGAACATTAATTTTCCGGACGGTAGGGTAGTCTTGTTAGAACGAAGACTAAGGCGTTCACCGCCGAGTCCGAGGTTGTCTTTTGAACATTGTAAAGAACCAGAAAGGCATGGCGATTGGCATCAAGCTCAGATAATAAGTATCCGCCTGATACGACTAACACACTAAAACGAAACGAATGACTGACTCACTGTCGAAAAATATAACAATGAAAATGTTACAGGCGAAATAAAAACAAAATGGTTTTAAAAAAAGCGGTTCCAGAATAGTATTCAAATATCACGTAGCGTACATTTGTATATTAATCAGACATACATACGTGATTTTTAACTTGACTTTGTCAGATTGATTCTGAACTACGAATTTTTTTACTGCAAAAAATAAATAGTTTATTTTAAGTGTTTTTGATTGCCTTGTATACAGTCGGTATTGGTGACTGTAGAATGCTAAAATTTTATAAGAATTCTAAATTGTATCTGCTAAATGTTATAAAGATCTGTTCAAAAATGCGGAACAGCGCAAAATCAGGAGCCAAATCACGGCATTTGATATCGAGAACTCTTCGATAGAAAAGCCATCTTAATTTTTGTTAATAAAAAAAAGTTAAAATTAGTATTAATTAAAAACTATCCAGATAAGCTATATAAGAAAGTATTTACACAATCTACTCGAATTCCACAGAAGTTATACTCCTTTAATGATAATAAAAAACACCTCTCGATCGTAAAGTACTCGATATCGAATGCCGTGATTTGGCCCCAGAATATGATTGAATACGGTGAATGAAATCCTGCTAGATCTAGAACGTTGTGGCTGCAAGGTCGTGGCATATGCGGACGACCTGGCAATCGCAGTGAGTGGCAAATTCGAAAACGTCCTCCGAGACATTCTACAGATGGCTCTGGACAAGTTGGCTAGATGGTCCAGAAGCAGCGGTTTGGGCGTAAACCCAAACAAGACAGAATTGGTTCTCTTTACTAGGCTGAATAATGTCCCACATGTGGACCCTCCACCTCGGATTAAAGGAACAGATCTTGTCTTTTCTGAAAGTGCAAAAGTTTTAGGAATAATTCTAGATAGAAAACTGTTATTTAGACCTAACGTATTGGAACGTGTAAGGAAGGCCAACATCGCCTTGTATTCCTGCAAAAAGGCTATAGGCTCGCGGTGGAGCCTCTCTCCTAAAATCGTCTTTTGGATATATATAGCAGTAGTTCGTCCGATACTGTGGTATGGTGGACGGCAACTGACAAATTAACCAACCTATTAACAAAGGTTCAGAGCATAAGCGGAGCCTTAAGGACTACAGCGACCGAGTCTCTACAAGCCCTACTCCATTTACTGCCGATTAATATTGTGGCGAGAGAAGTTACAACCAAAGCGGCAATAAGATTAAACTGCCTATCAATGTGAAGGTACAAGAACTACGGTCACATGAGGATATCAAAGTGTAGTGCTATGGTAACCGACCGAGTGGACTATATACCAATTGGCGTTGTCACTTACTCGGACAGCCAGGCTGCTATCAACTCTCAGGAGGCAACATCCCTAAATTCACAAACAGCCCTCGACTACCGCAGATCTTTTAACGAGATGGCTGAGCAGTTTAATATACACCTCATATGGGTGCCTGGTCATAGGGATATCCCGGGGAACTGCAAAGCCGATGAACTTGCTAGGAAAGGGACGACATTACAATTCTCGAAGAATTTGCATATATTGGTGCGCCACTATCCATGTGCAAGCTTGGCTTAGGCAAGAGGCAATCGGACAGTCCAACGAAAGATGGACAGAAATCGGCACCTGCAGGGTAGCTAGACAAATTTGGCCAAGGTATGACCTGAGAAGATCAAAATATCTCCTCGCACTAGAGAGGCAAACATTGTCTACGTTAGTATCAGTTCTGACGGGACACTGCTTGATCGGCTAACACACCAAAAGATTGGGTATTGACTTCAATGACTTCTGCAGAAGCTGTGGAGATGAGGAAGAAGTGGAGAGCATTGAGCACTTGCTATGCGGGTCCGCCTTTCTAGGCAGCCTAACAGATCTTTCCAGTACCGATATTCATACCATCGATAAATTTGTCCTAAACTGGTCTATGTGAGCTTGTAAAAAAAAATAAACCTAAACCTAAAACATATGTACATTAGGCATATGACTTTTGTTACTTTTTCCAAAAAAAATGTAAATACATGGTCGTACGCGATGATTTTTTGATAGAAAATAATAAAAATGATATCGGTTTGGAAATATTTTTCAAAAACCTCCCCACCAAAATATAATAAAGTTACAAACAAGTCGCTTCGACGTAACCCTATCACTTTAGATATGAATGAAACATATTTGAAACAAACGACGACAAATACAAGGTTGATATATATATATCAAAGCGCGTCAAAAGTGAAATGTTCTAACTGGTATACATGTTATTAAGTATATATATTATTAATCGTCGTAAAATTCTAAGACAATTTAGGCATATCGGTCTGTCCGTCCATCCGTTTATCCATCTGTTGTAATCACGCTACACGCTATATTACTTGAGAAGGCTGGCTAAAATTTCGTACATATACTTCTTATATCTGCAGGAATGTTGGGATTAAAAATGGGCAATGTTGGTCCATTTTTTGGATATAGCCCCCATACGTATATAGCATCTCCCCTATTTGACTTCTTAACGTCATAGAGACCACAGATGTCAACTGATCGGGCTGAAAATTTTTATCTGGGTTTTATTTATACCCGAAATATTTCACAAGAAGAACGATATTCATAGGTCCATGTTTTGATATAGCCCTCATACAAAGGTCACTCTATATTTGACTTCATAAAGCCACAAAAACCTAAAATTTCAACGAATTTGGCTGAAATTTGGTGAGTGAATGAGTTTATTAGTACCTATAACCATTCACATCCATGGTGGAGGGTAAATAAGATTCGGCATTGCCGAACTTAATCCGTATTTAATTATTAAATTTAAATTAGACACATATTTATTGCTTGAGAGGCATAAAATCGTGGCCTCCAGAGTTGAGAAAAATATAATATAATAGGCATTCGATATAGAGTACTTTACGATTGAAATGTGTTTTTATACCCTACAGCGTATTATAACTTTGTGCATTCGTTTGTAACACCCAAAAGGAGAAGAAATATACCCCTTGTTTATTTTACCGATCGACTCAGAATCAATTTCTGTCGGTCCCACACTGCTCCGTCCCCACACTATAATTGGACAAAATTAGAAGGAGTTGTCAGAATACAATGAAACTTCATTTCTAAATGGATTATGATGCGCTGAATTCAAAAATGTTATCGATTTTTACGAAACATTTACAGTTTTCCTGTAAACTCTGTTGGTTTGTCGAAGACTTTATCATCTAGGGCTGCTTACAGAAAAATTTTCTAAAAAATTCACAATGAATTTTCAAATTTTTACAATAACAACAACAACAACAAAAATTGTATATATTTGGTAGAAATCACCAAATTTTTGACATTTAAATCATTTCGACCAAAAAAATGCACTACATTCACTTTCTGAGTCGATTTAGCCATGTCCGCCTGTCTGTCTGTCCATGTATTCTTGTTATCAAAGTGCAGGTCGTAAATATAAAGTCATCTTAAAGCCATTTCTTAGACTAGGGACGATCGCTATTGAAAATGGGGCATATCGGTTCATGTTTTGATATAGCCCCCATATAAATATCCCCACATATGTCACTTCTTGACCCTCTAGAGAACACATTTTTCGATTGATATGAGTGTAATTTAAGAATTTATACTTTAAATCTGACCTTATCGTCCATAGAAAAAATGGGGTACATCGGTTCATGTTTTGGTATAGCCCCCATATGAAGGTCCATACAGAAGACAGCTCTACACTGATAGAAAAAGCTTCGTCAAAAGTCAGCTAACGTACGCGTAATCCTATCTATGAATTTGTTCGTCGCCATGACGAATCTCTGTTTAAGTATACTAGAACAAGAACTATTTAGTGGAATAAAAAAACCCCACAGGGTGATTACATATCATCCCTACGATGAATCGTGCTCATAAATAAAAAAATTATATATACCCTCCTCTCTAAGGTGATGGGATAAATATGGGGATTTATTTGATTTATAATACAAATATCAATAAGTATATATGTAACATATATAAAAAGGGTAACGCATCAAAGGAGTGGCCTAAGACCCTAAGTTTATGCGGAGGAAAGTTTTAGAACCCATTAAGTCATTTTACTTATGTCCGTCCATCCGTAAGCCTGACCGGAGCGATCGATAACCCTCGAAACTATAGTTTCCAGAGAGATTCGTCAGGGCGACGAACAAATTCATCAATAGGATTATCCGTACGTTAGCTGACTTTTGACGAATGACGAAGCTTTTTCTATCAGTGTAGAGAATACATTTTTCAATTGATCTGACTAAAATTTAAGAATTTATACCTTACATTTCACTTAATCGCCCCTAGTGATATATGTCCCTTCCGATTACACTTCTTGGCGTTCTAGGGGTCGAATTTTTTAAACTAAGTAAAAACTGAAATTTCAGGCACTTTTTAAAACATTAACAAAAAAAGAATCGGAGAAGATTTTGATATTTTCTGATGGATTAATATTCAAACTAAATTATTACGAGTATGAAAACAAATTTTACCGAATTTTATGATGTTTTTATTTTTTTGCCATTAAAAATTTGCAATTTTTCAAATAACCTTTAAAAATAAAATATATAAAAATTTAAAAAAAAAATCAAAATTCGTACCACCTCTCAGCTATTCAAAAAATATTAGAATATACAATTCTGTCTACAAATGTAATTTTCAACAATATTTCCCTTCAACTACTCACGAACGGTTCTAAAAAATACATTTATTTTAACTACACTTTGGATTTCACTGTACCACACATTTCTACGAAAAAATTGTTTTCTATTTTTTTTAGTGGGACTATTTACCTTTAGAATGGTACCAAAAAAAAATTAATTCGAAGCAAGTCAGTTTTCTTATTTTTGTCTATGAAACGGAGCAATGTGCGTCCGTCTGTCTGTCTGTAATCAAAGTACAGGTCCCAATTATGGTCCGATCTGAGCGAAACTTTGCACATACTTTTCTTCCGGGCCAGGAACGATCCCCATTGAATTTTGGTTGAAATCGGTTTAGATTTAGATATAGCTCCCTTATATATGTACCTGCGATTTGGCATACACGCACCGTATAAGCAACACTTTTAACTGAACTGTATAAAAATTGACAGAAAGAAGTCTCTTGGTACACTTAGAGGCAATACTAAAAATCAGTTCAGATTCAGATATATCCCCCATATAATATATGTTACCCCCGATTTGACATGTAAGCGCTGAAGGAGCTGTATTTTATATCTGATCAGTATGAAATTCGGCAGAAAGAGGTTTCTTATTACATGAGTAAACACTGCCAAATTCGGGGAAAATCGGTTCAGATTTAGCCCACATATGTTCCTCCAGATTTGGTATCAAAGTGCTTAGGAGTTGCACTATATTCCCGATCATTACAAAATTTGGCAGAAAGAAGTTTCGTAATTTGAGAACGAATACTGCTTAATTTGGGGATAATCGGTTGAGATTTAGACATTGCCATTTAATATTTAAGAGCTATTAAAACTGTATTCTATGTCCGATCCTTATACAATTTGGCAGAAATGAGGTTTTTGATTCAAGTTGATGGAAATCTGTTTAGTGTACGAGTATATTCCCAATAGTTTTCCAATTAGTGTATAGTCCCATCTATTTGTTCCTTCCGATTCTTGATCCATGAAAGAATACTGCGCATTTCAAATCATCCTTGGAATAAGCCCTGATGGGGAGGTGGAGCTTAGCTCTTTGTTAACTGAAACTAAACCAATTATTCCAAATTATTATCGCAATGTGCCATTTTGCATTGTTGGGGAGGTGAAGCGTATTATATAGTCGGCCCCGACCGACTTTCTGTCTTTTCTTACTGGGTTTTCAATTGAAATTATGAGGGTCAGTAGTAATTCTTGTTTATTATCAATAAAAAAAGTACAAACTTCTGCCAAATTCAAGTAAATTGTTTCAATAATCTCTTATGAAACTTATCTGGATAGTTTTTAAATAGCCTCAATATTCACTTTTTCTTATAACAAAAATTAAATTTGCTTTGCAATCGTAAAGATCTCGATATCGAATGACGTGATTTGACCCCAGGAAATGCCCCAGAAAAATCTACATTTATTTAGCAGATGAGTAAGTGATTTTAAGTGTATCTCTCCCTTACCAATGTGCTGTAAATGGTGCACTGTTATTTCTAGAACAATTATAACATTATTTCCTCAAATTTTCTCTATGGTTTATAATTTAAAATTGTAGTATTGGAATTGGTAATGTTTTATTAACATTATAAACCGTTATTCTAAAATTTACAGAATCAGTTTCTCAATGAATATAAAATAAACATTTTAAATAAAAACTTTGATTTGGTTTAATTTTAAAGTTATTTTAGAACTAATATTGAAGAATATTATATTTAGATCACTTTCTTCCAATTAGTTCTTGTTTAATTAAAATCAAAAATATTAAATAAAACCTTAGTTTAAATCCACAATAATGTCACAGGGATTTTTCTCTATTGATCTAGAACATTCTCATAGTTCTTTTAAATATTCTGTTTTAAAGTTATCCAGATTTTTCTACAGTACTTCGAGAACAACAATACTCTTACTACAATTCAATCGATTCAGTTTGTTTCACAATTATGATTCACACATAACTCAATGGGAATGTAACAAATTCGAAATTCCATCAAACTTATTTGATAGATGGTTTCTTTTTAATAAAAAAAATAAAGAATAAACTTTGGCAGATCCGTGATTATATGTATGTATGTACCTACTTAACGTGATGGGTCGATGGTATTTATGCTGGTGAACGTACTGCTGACGAGAATGATGATGTCCATATACAATTTAAATTCCAAGAAGAAGTTCGTGGTGTTTTCGATTTTTCGTGTATAATTTTTTTTTTGTAAAATAAAAACAAAAAATATTCAGCAATCAAGGTTTAACAAATGGCTTTAGCTATGTACTCGTACACAACATCCAATAATGAAGAATCCGGTTAAAACTGCTTTGCGATTGTTTTTACTGGTTAATTTAAGCCAAGTTAACAAAAAGGTACAATAGCATTACTATAGACAGCAATACCCAAAAACACTTCTTCTATACTTCTTTTACAAAACAAACAAACAAACACTTCCAAGCACTTCTTAGCGGTAATTATATTTTAAGTAGCGTTTCTTTTCTTGTATTCATTGATTGTATCGCACAGATATGTACATTTTTTAATTACAAAATTTTAATGACAATTATTTATAAATTAATTATTTTTTGTTGCACTAGAATTTCAAATTTCTATTTGAATTCACTTAATTAATGTTCATTTCCGTTTGTTTCCGTTTCATTTTCTTCCGTATCACTCGTTATGTTGTTAACACTTTCCGTTTTCTCTTTAGCGTTGAAGCGACGACGATCACATTTACGAGTTCAAATCGTAACTGAGCTCCATTTAGTGGATGCCTACCATTATTATACTCGTAACCCAGTCGTCCCGTTCGAAAATTTAATGTGTGAGTGTGTTCGTGTTTGTCCACATATAATCGATGGGGAGAACAGTCGTGTGCAAATTAATAGATATCAAAAATAATTAAAATAAGTAAAATCAAATAAATAAAATAAATAAAATAAATAAAATAAATAAAATAAATAAAATAAATAAAATAAATAAAATAAATAAAATAAATAAAATAAATAAAATAAATAAAATAAATAAAATAAATAAAATAAATAAAATAAATAAAATAAATAAAATAAATAAAATAAATAAAATAAATAAAATAAATAAAATAAATAAAATAAATAAAATAAATAAAATAAATAAAATAAATAAAATAAATAAAATAAATAAAATAAATAAAATAAATAAAATAAATAAAATAAATAAAATAAATAAAATAAATAAAATAAATAAAATAAATAAAATAAATAAAATAAATAAAATAAATAAAATAAATAAAATAAATAAAATAAATAAAATAAATAAAATAAATAAAATAAATAAAATAAATAAAATAAATAAAATAAATAAAATAAATAAAATAAATAAAATAAATAAAATAAATAAAATAAATAAAATAAATAAAATAAATAAAATAAATAAAATAAATAAAATAAATAAAATAAATAAAATAAATAAAATAAATAAAATAAATAAAATAAATAAAATAAATAAAATAAATAAAATAAATAAAATAAATAAAATAAATAAAATAAATAAAATAAATAAAATAAATAAAATAAATAAAATAAATAAAATAAATAAAATAAATAAAATAAATAAAATAAATAAAATAAATAAAATAAATAAAATAAATAAAATAAATAAAATAAATAAAATAAATAAAATAAATAAAATAAATAAAATAAATAAAATAAATAAAATAAATAAAATAAATAAAATAAATAAAATAAATAAAATAAATAAAATAAATAAAATAAATAAAATAAATAAAATAAATAAAATAAATAAAATAAATAAAATAAATAAAATAAATAAAATAAATAAAATAAATAAAATAAATAAAATAAATAAAATAAATAAAATAAATAAAATAAATAAAATAAATAAAATAAATAAAATAAATAAAATAAATAAAATAAATAAAATAAATAAAATAAATAAAATAAATAAAATAAATAAAATAAATAAAATAAATAAAATAAATAAAATAAATAAAATAAATAAAATAAATAAAATAAATAAAATAAATAAAATAAATAAAATAAATAAAATAAATAAAATAAATAAAATAAATAAAATAAATAAAATAAATAAAATAAATAAAATAAATAAAATAAATAAAATAAATAAAATAAATAAAATAAATAAAATAAATAAAATAAATAAAATAAATAAAATAAATAAAATAAATAAAATAAATAAAATAAATAAAATAAATAAAATAAATAAAATAAATAAAATAAATAAAATAAATAAAATAAATAAAATAAATAAAATAAATAAAATAAATAAAATAAATAAAATAAATAAAATAAATAAAATAAATAAAATAAATAAAATAAATAAAATAAATAAAATAAATAAAATAAATAAAATAAATAAAATAAATAAAATAAATAAAATAAATAAAATAAATAAAATAAATAAAATAAATAAAATAAATAAAATAAATAAAATAAATAAAATAAATAAAATAAATAAAATAAATAAAATAAATAAAATAAATAAAATAAATAAAATAAATAAAATAAATAAAATAAATAAAATAAATAAAATAAATAAAATAAATAAAATAAATAAAATAAATAAAATAAATAAAATAAATAAAATAAATAAAATAAATAAAATAAATAAAATAAATAAAATAAATAAAATAAATAAAATAAATAAAATAAATAAAATAAATAAAATAAATAAAATAAATAAAATAAATAAAATAAATAAAATAAATAAAATAAATAAAATAAATAAAATAAATAAAATAAATAAAATAAATAAAATAAATAAAATAAATAAAATAAATAAAATAAATAAAATAAATAAAATAAATAAAATAAATAAAATAAATAAAATAAATAAAATAAATAAAATAAATAAAATAAATAAAATAAATAAAATAAATAAAATAAATAAAATAAATAAAATAAATAAAATAAATAAAATAAATAAAATAAATAAAATAAATAAAATAAATAAAATAAATAAAATAAATAAAATAAATAAAATAAATAAAATAAATAAAATAAATAAAATAAATAAAATAAATAAAATAAATAAAATAAATAAAATAAATAAAATAAATAAAATAAATAAAATAAATAAAATAAATAAAATAAATAAAATAAATAAAATAAATAAAATAAATAAAATAAATAAAATAAATAAAATAAATAAAATAAATAAAATAAATAAAATAAATAAAATAAATAAAATAAATAAAATAAATAAAATAAATAAAATAAATAAAATAAATAAAATAAATAAAATAAATAAAATAAATAAAATAAATAAAATAAATAAAATAAATAAAATAAATAAAATAAATAAAATAAATAAAATAAATAAAATAAATAAAATAAATAAAATAAATAAAATAAATAAAATAAATAAAATAAATAAAATAAATAAAATAAATAAAATAAATAAAATAAATAAAATAAATAAAATAAATAAAATAAATAAAATAAATAAAATAAATAAAATAAATAAAATAAATAAAATAAATAAAATAAATAAAATAAATAAAATAAATAAAATAAATAAAATAAATAAAATAAATAAAATAAATAAAATAAATAAAATAAATAAAATAAATAAAATAAATAAAATAAATAAAATAAATAAAATAAATAAAATAAATAAAATAAATAAAATAAATAAAATAAATAAAATAAATAAAATAAATAAAATAAATAAAATAAATAAAATAAATAAAATAAATAAAATAAATAAAATAAATAAAATAAATAAAATAAATAAAATAAATAAAATAAATAAAATAAATAAAATAAATAAAATAAATAAAATAAATAAAATAAATAAAATAAATAAAATAAATAAAATAAATAAAATAAATAAAATAAATAAAATAAATAAAATAAATAAAATAAATAAAATAAATAAAATAAATAAAATAAATAAAATAAATAAAATAAATAAAATAAATAAAATAAATAAAATAAATAAAATAAATAAAATAAATAAAATAAATAAAATAAATAAAATAAATAAAATAAATAAAATAAATAAAATAAATAAAATAAATAAAATAAATAAAATAAATAAAATAAATAAAATAAATAAAATAAATAAAATAAATAAAATAAAATGAAGTTTACGACGGTTAAGAATATGTATATACATATGTACTTTATGGGGTTTCAGATCAATATTAAGAGGCGTTACAAACGGAATGCCAATTAATGTATATCCTATACTAAGGCGAAGGGTTTAAAATAACAACAAAAATTATCCATAAACTAAACTATTTATATTTTTTTATTGTAACAAAGCAATACCTGAAAAGCAATGAATGAAAATAATGGACTGACTGTCACATTATTTTGAACACAGCTGTATCCGAGGGATATATGATCGTTGTGATCATTGAAACATTATGGCTCTCTGGTTTGTCCGTGTATGAACTAGATTCTTCTATGTTCTCTTAGTGTATTTACCTTATGTTATTTTATTCCTCCTAGCCGGGAGTTAAGTCTATGAGTGTTTTTAAAGTTCAATACCTGTGGACTAGGTGGCGATACAGTGGAGCTCCTCAAAATAGCAGTAACATAAAATGATTGATACATTAATCTCATTGTTATAGCGTAGATTAGGTTAGGTTATATTGAAAGAGCGGAGACTTTTTAACGCCAAATGTCCACTGACATATACTTAAGCCTTTGGATCGGCCTCTTGTGCGACCTTATTATGAGCTTTTTATACCCTCATCTTACAGAAGTGGCTATACTCGTATATCATTTGGTACCAAAAGAGCCAAAAGTGTGACACATCGACGGCGTGAACTAAGACCCCAAGTACGTCTGGTGGAAATTTAAGTCATTTGATCAATGTCCGTTCATTCGTCTGTCTGCTGGCTGGTGCGCGCAATAACTCTCGAAAGGAGTAACAGATTGACTTAAAATTAGGTATGGTATCCCAGGCTAATTTCGAATATGGGCCACATTGGTCCACACCTTCTAGTTCCTCCACCAGAAAGGGTTAACATTTAGTGAATAATTGAAAATATAAAATAAATAATACTTGAATTTTCGTATAGTGTAATGCTTTTATAGTACCTACAGTCCAGAGCAAAAATGAGCGTCGTTGGCACGCTCCTTTCGGTACCTCCCACAGAAATGGACTATTTTGCAAGTAAGGTAAACAGCTTAAAACTTCAATACCAGTGCATACTTTAAAGTTATTAAATGCAATTTAAATTCATAACTTTTGACTGAATTTGTGTTTTTTTACATGCGTAGAATGTTCAAAAAATTTTCTGCCAACGTTTTTTCCAATCCTCGAAGCACTTCAAATAATCATTTTTTGTGATCTTGTTTAGCTCCTCCTTCGATGCCGTCTTTATCTCCTCAATCGTGCAGTAGCGTTGTCCTTTCATGGGCCTTTTCAGTTTTGGGAACAAAAAAATAGTCACAGGGGGCTAGGTCAGGGGAATACGGTGGCTGCGGCACCATTACTGTGTTGTTTTCAAAAGCCAGTTGTTGTTCTTCCACAAATCCGGGCGTTTTTGGCGGATTGCTTCGCGCAATTTGCGCATAACTTGCAGGTAATATTCTTTATTGACCGTACTACGCTGTGGCAAGAACTCATAATGCACCACGCCCCTGCAATCAAAGAAAACTGTGAACAAAACGTTTACGTTCGACCGAACTTGGCGCGCTTTTTTCGGTCTTGGTTCATGCGGCAGCTTCCATTGGGATGATTGACCTTTAGTTTCCACGTCGTAACCATAAACCCTTGATTCGTCACCAGTTATGACCCTCTGGAGCAAATTTGGGTCGTCACGTACCGAGTTCAACATCTCCTGAGCAATGTTAACGCGATGCTGTTTTTGGTCCAAATTGAGCAATTTTGGCACGAATTTAGCGACGACCCGACTCATGCCCAAATCATTGGTTAAAATCGAATGGCAAGAGCCAATCGATATGTTTAGATCCTCAGCAACTTCTCTAATGGTAATTCGTCGATAGGCCAATATTATTTTATTCACTTTATCAATGTTTTCGTCTGTTGTTGACGTGCTCGGGCGTCCGGCACGCTGTTCGTCCTTCGCATCTTCTCGGCCCTCTAAGAATATTTTGTACCACCGATAAACGCTTTGTCAGAAATCTAGCCATTATTTTGAACACACCTGTATCTCATGAAGTATGTGACTCTTATGCTCATTGAAACATTACTGCCATCTGGTTTGTCCTGGTAAGAACTAGATACTTCTATTTTATGTTCACTAAAAATATTTTTATTTGCTATTACATTGTGATACAAAATAGAACTTTCCGAATGGGAATGGGATGAGACCAATTGCAAATGAAAGTTGACATTATCCATAACAAAACCTTCAAGGGTTTTTTTCAGTTCAGTGCGAGATTTCTTTTTACACGCATTTGAAGTTGGTGATTTAGGAACGCTGTCTGACAAGAAAAGATCATTGAAAATTTGATAAAATAATGCTTATATTTCTTTTTATTATCATGGAAAACTGTGTTATCTTACTGTTTTTGGAGTCGAAGAATTCATTTTATATATTTATTTTTACCTACAACTCACGCTAGATTGCGCTGTCATACAAATGGTGCTATAGTATATGAGAACAGTAGGAATCACAAAATATGGTAAATGTAGAGTAGATGAGAACAGTAGGAATCACAATAAGTTAGATGCCATATATGGGGGCTATATCGAAACATTGACCGATATGGCCCATTTGGAATCCCAAACAACCTGCAACTATAAGAAATATTTATACCAAATTTGATCAACCTAGCTCTATTATTACGGACGGACATGGCTAAATCACCAACTTCAAATGCGTGTAAAAAAAATCTCGCACTGAACTGAAAAAAAACCATTAAAGGTTTTTTTATGGATAATGTCAACTTTCATTTGCAATTGGTTTCATCCCATTCCCATTTTGGTTGTCGCACTGTGTTATTATTCATCTTAGCCGAAAGTTAAGTCTATGAGGGTTTGGTCAGTTCATTAGACTCGGATTGGGTGACGATATAGTCGAGTTCTCTAAAATATCAATGGGCTCAAATCATAGATACGTACTGCATGTAAAATGTAAGGTTTTGATATGTAATACATTAGCAGGTAATATTAATTGTCCCTTTAAAAGGAGTGTGGCAATTAAGCCCATTTCTTTACTGAAATATAGATACTGAAAAAGCTTTGCAAAAAATATAAAGATAGATATCCGAAAGAGTGATCGAGATCGTATTGACTGGTCGTCTTATATCTGATAGACTTCACAGGTTTTGGTGGTACACTTTTGTGTCATCTGTTAAGTAAGCACTGGTATTAAATTTATAAGCTGTTTACTTTGAGAGGTACCAAAAGGGCCGTGTCAATGTCGCCCATTGGACTCACTGGACTGTAGGCACTATAGTTTTTGTGTGCACTGTTATTCAAGTTATAAGTCGTTAACTTTTGGTGAAAATGGAACATTTGTGTAGGAGGTACCAAACGGGGCGTGCCAATAATGCCCACTTTTTACTAGACTCTAGGTACTATAAAAGCATTACACTGTACACAATTTTAAGTATTTATATACATATACTAATATTAAAGCTATAAGCAGTTAATTGGTGCAGAATGGTCATTTGTGTGGGAGGTTCCAAAAGGAGAGTGGCAACTTCGCCCATTTTTCTCGAGGTGATAGTGACTAATAAATTAATACTATGTGTGGAATTTCAGAAGATTTGAGTAAGTAGAATAGAAGATATTAAATAATCAATATTTCACTAAATGTTAACCCTTTGTGGGGGAGGTACTAAAAGCAGTGGACCAATATGGCACATCTTTGAACTTAGCCGGAGATAGAGAAAAATTTTACCGCATACCAAATTTGAAGTCAATTGGTTACTCCTTTCGAGAGTTATCGTCATACAGACACACAGACGGACGGACGGACATTGCTCAAATTACCCAAGTCGAATTTCCACCAAACATACTTGGGGTCTTAGGTCACTCCTTCGATGTGTTACACTTGTGGCTCGTAGCAAATGATATATATACCCTCCTCTCTAAGTTGGGATAATTATTGGCAAAAAAAAGTCGATTGTAACAACCAATCCGTACTCGCGGTGTAGTCAATGCCGATCGGGTTCGCCTCAACTACCTTCGTTATACCGTGCATTGACTCTATACAATATTAGCGAATATTTTGCTGAATTTTTTCGTACGAGTTATTTACCAATTCAATGGTAAATTTTGCCGACCTCTACAGAGTCATACAACTAGCACATATAACAGTAGATACAGTCGACGAGATTTTATTATTCTAATGGTTTTTGAATAACAACGAGTATTGATTAAACTGTGTGTATGTATACATTGTCAAAAAAGTATACATTTTTAGCGGTAGAAACATTAATAAATTTTGCATAAAATACACTGCACAACAATTACTAACTTTTTCCAAAATAACGGGGTTCCGACAATGGATTCTGGTAGAGGAGACCAAAAAAGATATACGTGTATCGGCGTTTTGAAAGATCACATTGGAATTTTATGTTAGGGGTGTTAAAGTTTCCCCCCTTTTGGCTGTTTGTGCAGCATATCGGTTTATGAAACTATGTGTTCTTTACTTCTGTGGTGTGAAGTATGTTCAGCAACTTTGTGGAAAACATTAGGGCCAATGTTTTTGTGGAACGCATTAACACCCTATCTCCCCCACATAACGGCGATGATCTGTTTCCTGAAACTCTCTGTCCCTGCTGTGCTCCTGTCCAGTTATGCTTTGTTCCTAATACGTTCTATTCTGTAATACATTATTCCTGTAACTCCCTGTTTCCTGTTGTGATCTCCTCCTGTTATACTCTATTCCTGAAACACTATGTTCCTGCTGTTCTCTAATCTTGACTCGTTCTATTCCTGCCATACTCTGATTCTTCAACGTCCCGATCCTGAAACACTTTGTTCCCGCTGTGCTATGGTCTTGCTGCCCCCTGATCCTGCTGTATTCTGTTGTAGTCTGTACTCTGTTCCCGTTTTCGCCTTGTTATTGCTGCGTTTTGTTCCATCTTTACCATCTATTTACTTTAATTTAGTTCCTGACCATACCTGTCCACTATGTAATTTCTGCTTCAGTTAAATTTTGTTTGTTTTTTAATTTCCTGTTATTTATTTACTTTTTGTTTTAAAAGTTATTTATTTGTTGTATGTATACTAGCTGGACCCACTTCGTTGCCCCAGATTGAGATTTCCGATCCCGTCCATTGTTGAACCAATCACGAATCCTGACACCAAATACATATACATAACACACTCTTGCTAACAAATTGTGCAAGATATCTTAATTTCAAAATGTGGCTTACATGGGCGGGGTCACGCCCATTAGTCTGTTCCGCCCATTTTGAACTAATCATGTAGACTGTCACCAGATACATATACACAGAATTACGGTACTATCGCTACTAAATTGTGCAAGATAGCTCAAATTTGGGTTATATGGGGGGGCCACGCCCTTTGGTCTGATCCCGCTAATTTTTAGACCAATCACGTAGGCACATACACACCAAACACATACACAAAATTACAGCATTCTCGCAAACAGATTGTGGAAGATACCTCAATTTGAAAAGGTTGCTTATATGGGCGAGGCCACGCCCATTGATATATATGCACAAAATTACAGCACTCTCGCCAACAAACTGTGTAAGATATCTTAATTTCCAGATTTGACTTATATGGGCGGGGCCACGCCCATTATTCCCAACCCGCCCAATTACGCGGACTGCTACCAGATACATTTTCGCAAAATTTCAGCACTCTCTTTCACAAATTGTGTAAGATATCTCAATTTCAATATTTGGCTAACATGGGCGGGGACACGCCCTCTGGTCCGGTCTTGGCTATTTTTAGAACAATCACGTAGAATACTACAGATACAAAATTATGTACAAAATTACAGCACTCTCGCTAACAAAATTTTCAAGATATCTCAATTTCAAAATTTTACTTATATGGGCGGGGCCACTCCCATTGGTCCGATCCAGCCCATTTTTAAACCAATCAGGTAGACTACCACCAGATACATATACACAGAATTACAACATTCTCTCTAACATATTGTGAAGAATATCTAAATTTCAAAATTTTGCTTATATGGGCGGTGCCAAGCCCATTGGTCCGTTTCCGCCCATTTTTGGGCCAATCACGTAGACTACAACCGGATAGATATACATAAAATTCAAGCTCTCTCGCTAAAAAATTGTGGAAGATATTACATTTTTAAAATTTTGCTTATATGGGCGGTGCCACGCCCATTGGACCGATCCCGCCCATTTTTGGACCAATCACGTAGACTGCCACCAGATACATATCAACAACATTACAGCACTCTAGCTAACAAATTGTGCAAGATACATCAATTTACAAATATGGCTTATATGGGCGGTGCCACGCCCATTGGTCCGTTCCCGCCCATTTTTGAACCAATCACGAAGACTACCACAAGATACATATGCACAAAATTACAGCACTCTCGCAAACAAATTGTGGAAGATATATCAATTTAAAAATTGGCTTATATGGGCGGGGCCACGACCATTCGCCCGATTCCGCCCATATTTTAACCAATCACGTAGACTACCACCAGATACATATGCACACAATTACAGCACTCTCGCTAAAAAATTTTGCAAGATATATCAATTTCAAAATTTTGCTTAAATGAGCGGTGCCACGCCCATTGGTCCGATTCCGCCCATTTTTGGAAAATTCACATAATCTGCCACTAAATGCATACACACAAAATTTCAGCACTCTAGCTAAAAAATTTTCTCAATATCAAAATTGGACCCATATGGGCGGGTCCACGCCCACTTGATATATCGAAAATTCAAGTACCCTATTTTCAGCACCCCCTACACATGTACATTCTGTGAACATTTCAAGAAGCTCCGTCCAGCCGTTTAGGCGTCTATACGGAACAAACAAACAAACCCACAAACAGACACTCTCTTTTATATATATAATTTTAGATTTTATATATATAATTTAGATAATTTAGATATAATTTTAGATTTATTAGATTGCTATCTCTACGGCTGTTATTAGCTAAGAATAAATAAATCGCCTAACAATACTGATTTGAATACTTCTTCGTGAGAGCGTGAGAGAAATCCAAAGACTTTTAAAGACCAAGACGTGAAAGTTTCTTTATTATTTTATTTTCCTCTGTTAAAGGAAGCTTTTATGTTACCCCCACTGTTAGACACAGAAGAGAGAACTTTCACGTCTGGTCTATAAAAGTCTTTGTAAATTGTTGTACTCCGTGAAGTTAATGGTGATTTCGTTTCTGAAAAATAATATCACCACATCATGTTGCGACATTTTAAAAATTCCCCCTGCACCCACTGCTAATTTCGCATTTTGCATGCGAACAATCGAGCAAAAATCGTGCGGAGAGTAAAACCCATACCTACATTATGGCGCAACCATTTGATAATGCATTAAGAATGTACGCTTTCAATTAGGTTTGGTTCTGAAGTTTGCTTTTTGACGGTGCAACACTCCACACCGTGGACTGTAGTGTAATAATTTTACAAACGAAATCAAAACCCGTACATACGGCTGCACCATTTTTACAAACGAACCTAAAAATGCGGTTTCAGTGTAAAATGTAGAAAAAATGTTACATTTTTTTGCACAAACGAAATCACCATAAGAGACTTGACAGGGAGAAAGTGAAAAAGATCCTATCGACATCTATATACTATTTTTGACAACGTGGTACGACATCTTTTGTAAACTGTGAACAATGAATTGTTGTATCTTATTAATTTGTGGCTTTGTGAAAAGCTTTACATTTCTTGGGCACAGCTTTACAATATTTAATAGTCGTTACTTTTAGGCATTTTGATTTTATAAATTTGCTGCAATGGATACAACTCACACAACTCCCAGTTAAAATGAGTAAATGTAGTTTAGAATTAATTGACATGAGCCCACATGTTTGTAGGAGTATACATTTTGTAATAAACGCAAAATAACGATATTTAATATCACATAACGGCCCTGGTAATAAGCATACATACATTGGCGTCTCATTAGTCTCCCATGATAAACGTGGTTTCACAATTTTAATTTCACTGGTCTTTGCTTGATGAGAGCGGCTACTTCAAGAACAATTTTTTTTGCTTCAGATAATGGCAATTTTTCTTTGTGTAGATTGAGGCATACTATTTTATGAAACAACAAAATTTTTTTTATGGTAAATTTTTTTTATACCCTACACCACACTGTGGTACAGGGTATTATAACTTTGTGCATTTGTTTGTAACACCCAAAAGGAGAAGAAATAGACCCATCGTTTATTATACCGATCGACTTAGAATCACTTTCTGAGTTGATTTAGCTATGTCCGTCTGTCCGTCTGTCTGTCTGTCCGTCTGTGCATGTATTCTTGTAATCAAAGTACAGGTCGCAATTATGGTCCGATCTCGACGAAACTTTACACACATCTTTTTTTAGCCCAAGGACGATCCCTATTGAATTTGGTTAAAATCGGTTCACATTTAGATATAGCCCCCATATATATGTTAGCCCCGATTTGACATGTAAGCGCTGTAAAAACTTTATTTTATATCCGATCAGTATGAAATTCGGCAGAAAGAGGTTTCTTATTATATGGATGAACACTATTAAATTTGGAAGAAATTGGTTCAGATTTAGATATAGCCCCCATATATATGTTACCCCCGATTTGACCTGTAAGCGCTGTAAAAACTGTATTTTATATCCGATCAGTGCGAAATTCGGCAGAAAGAGGTTTCTTATTACATGAAGGAATACTGCCAAATTTGGAGAAAATCGGTTCAGATTTACATATAGCTCCCATATATATGTTACCCCCGATTTGACATGTAAGCGCTGTAGAAACTGTATTTTATATCCGATCTTTTTACATGAAAAAGTATTCAGGGAAGATCGGTTCAGATTTACATTAAAGCTCCATATATATGTTCTTCCTGATTTGGTATCAAACCGCTATAGAAGTTGTATTTTACTTCCGATCATTAAAATTTTCCAGAAAGATGTTTCTCACTTTAGGAACGAATATTGCTTAATTTAGCGATTATCGTTTCAGAATTAGAATACGTTTCTACCCATTTACCAATTATTCCAAATTATTATGGCAATGACCCTTATCGCATTGTTAGGGAGGTGTAGGGTATTATATAGTCGGCCCCGCCCGACTTTCTGCCTTTCCTTACTGGTTTAATTCTACTATATGATACCCTACACTAACCAATCGGAGCAGAATGAGTAGAAATGTTGTGAAGATTTAGTACTACTATTCCCCCCTAATGATAATAATCTGTAAAAAAGTATGGTACAGCGCTTAGATTTAAATCCGGGATGTAAGACCATACCAAGGCTATATCTAAATCTGAATAGATTTTCTTCAAATTTGTTAACGTACATCTGACATGACATATAGATGACACTAGTAGTTTGAAAAATTGCTTTCGCGAAAAGTGGTAACCTTCCGAAACATATGTTTAAAGTTTCAAGGCGACACGTTGTTTAGTTTTTTTGAGCACTCAAAAATAAACTATCTCAGTGAATTTGTAATCATGGAAAAAATTGGTCACCGATATATTATACAATACTTTCATTTAAAACGTCTCAGTTCAACCAATATTAAACCGAGCTAAATTTATTACTTTATAATTACTTTGGTGGAGTCTGTTCCTTTTTTTAAACGGGAACTTACGAGCTGCTAAGGCGAACACCACGGTGCCTCGAAGTGGTCGACTAATTGAGGGGTCCAAGCCAGAAATGGTTAACAAATCCACAAATGTTACATGTTAAATGGTCTGTTGAAGGTTTGTGAACTACCTGAAGCCATAGGCATTCCAGAAAGTGCTATACATCGCATCTTGACGAAAAATTTGATGAAGAGAAAGCTGTGCGAAAGATGAGTGCCGCCTTTGCTCACAATCAAGTCAATGCACCAGTTCACACATCCATTATTGCGATGACCAAAATCAATGAATTAAAGTCCGAATTGCTTTAGGGTGCACCTTATCGCCAGATTTAGCTCCCTCGGATTATTTTTTGTATCAAAACGTGAAAAAATGGTTCAGCGGAAAAATATTTGCAACAATGAAAAGATGGAGGTTGCGATTGATAGCAATTTTTAGGAGCTAGCTAGTTCTTACTATAAACAGGGTATCGAAACTATTGAAAATCGCTGGAAAACGTGTATCGAGCTAAAAGGAGATTTTGTTGAGAAATAAAGAAAAATGTTTTCAAATTTGTTGAAACATTTGCCAATTATGGGACCGCTCTCGTATCTAAATCTGAACCGATATTCCAAAAATTTACCAGGTACACCCAGGAAAATAATTGGATTGTAATAATAAAAAAATAGTACTAGCAACACAAAGTATATTGTCTACACCGTGTGTCAGTTGTATTTATATATAAATAGTTGAAACAACAATAATAACATGGATACGATCAAATGAAAATGCTTGCAACTAAATCGATTGATTTAATATTGTTTTTTTCATTGACACTCGGTTAGTTGTGGTAACCAATTTTAAACTTTCATTATAGTACCATATGATCGATATTTGTTTGTAACAACCAATGTTTTATTCTTGACAAAAGAAATTGTATCAATAGACCAAAGATTTCAACGAATAATTGGTTACTACAACGGAAAAAATATTAATAAATAATTGTTTTTTGGTTATCCCAAAAATTTCCCAAATTTAAATGTATTAAATGTATTTTGGGAAACCGAAAGATTTGTTGCTGTTTTTTTGCTGATACATGATAAACAAAAAATAAAACAAGTAAGAAAGTTCAGTCGAGTGAACCGACTTATGAATCCCCTCCCAAAAAAATATTCGTAATTTTTTTTTTTTTGTTTTAATTAAATTATAATCAATTTAAATTGCATTTAATAACTTTAAAGTATGTACTGCTAGTAAAGTTCAAAGCTGTTTACATTTGGAACAAAATGGGAGCTACCAAAAGGGGCTTTCTTATAACGGCCACTTTTCGCTGGACTCTAGATACTATAAAAGCATTACACCGTACAAAATTTCAAGTATTTATATTCACTGGTATTAAAGTTAAAATGTGTTAACTGTTGGTACTCTTTTTGTGGACGCTAGGTACTATAAAAGCATTACACTGTACACAATTTCAAATATTTATATGCACAGGTAGTAAGGTTATAAACTGTTAACTTTTGGTGTAAATTAGTCCATATGTGTGAGAGGTACCAAAACGGGCGTGCCAATAACGGCCACTTTTCTCTAGACTCTAGGTACTATAAAAGCATTACACTGTACGAAATTTCAAGTATTTGTATGAACTGATATTAAAGCCATAAGCAGTTAAATTTTGGTGCAAAATGGTCCATTTGTGTGGGAGGTACCAAAAAGGGAGTGGCCATTTCGCCCATTTTTCTTGACGTGTTAGCGACTAACAAACTATGTAATACTATGTGTGAAATTTCAGAAGATTCGAGTAAGTAGTATAGAAGGTATTAATGAATCAATATTTCACTAAAAGTTAACCCCTTGTGGAGCAGGTACTAAAAGGAGTGGACCAATATGGCCCATCTTCGAACTTAGCCGGAGATAGAGAAAAATATTACCGCATACCAAATTTGAAGTCAATCGGTTACTCCTTTCGAAAGTTATCGTGCGCACCAGACTTAAAATGAACATCCGCCGAACATACTTAGGGTCTTAGGTCACTCCTTCGATGTGTTACACTTTTGGCTCGTAGCAAATGATATATGTATACCCTCGTCTCTAAGGTGAGGGGATAATTACTCGACAAAAAAAATCTTCTACATTTTGTTCATAAACGGTATATGTAGTCAAAAATAATCTCGTGTGGATAATAATGTATGGAATGCAGAATATGTTGAGCAAAATGTTTTACATACATAGAAAATAAAAGCAACAATCATGAAATTGGAACACAGGGTTAAGCGATATTTGCATAAAAGTTTTGTGTTTTTTCAACCAAATATTATTGTTGTCAACATGGAAGCAGAAGTATACCACAACCAAAATGTTGGTTGTCCTGATGGAATCGCATGATAGTAGACAGAACTACCAAAATTCGGTTGGCAAATAATTCGGTTGAGGCAACCAAACTGTATTCTGTGTGTAACGATCATGATTCAAGAAGCTGCTATCTGCTAAATTTTATGAAGTTCTCTTCATAGTTCAAGACGCTGCTATCTGCTAAATTTTATAAAGTTCTTTTCAGAAATGTGGATTCTATAGCCTTTATGTACATTGCAAAATCAAGATATACATACGCCTCTGTTTTGTATTCCGAATTTGGTTTGAATCCGAGATTTCCGCTCGGAATTAAGATTCAAAATTTTTTTCTTTCGACCCAAATATATTTCTGATGTATCAAATATGTTCTAATGGGAAAATGAAGGTAATATATATTTACAGTTTTAATGAACAACAATTTTATGAATAAGAAATTCGGATTCAATCTGTTCTCGGAATGCAGAACAGCGGTGAAAGGCACATATATGTAGTATATAAGGCCGTATCTAAACGTAAAACGATTTGCTTCAAATTTGGCATGGTTTATTGTCGGCACAAAAAACTTTTTTGTATCACATTTCGTAAAGATTTTTGGCTAAATATGACTTCTACACCGCGTAGGTGCCAAACTGGGATGCACATACACTATATGTACAAGGTGGCGCAAAAGTAACCTTTCGATGTTTTGTGCCAAAGTCACCGACCGATTATTGGTCAAATAAATAGTCGGCAATATTCCGCGTTCTGGAGCAGTGTAGCGTAACATTGTTTATTAACGTGTATTTCGCATGTGTTTACTACACAAATGTCAAAACAGAACTGACATTAGGGGTCAATCGCAAAATTTATAGCATTTTCTGATAGGAGGATTACTTTTGCGCCATTTATAGCATTTTCTGATAGGAGGATTACTTTTGCGCCACCTTGTATATGGAACATGTATATAATTCTGAACCGACATTTATGAAATTTGGCAGAGGTAATTACTGCATCATAGAACTTTCCTGCGCTAAATTGAATAAAGATCTGCCTGAAAGCTTATATTCCTCTTAAAGCCAAATCGGTAGGTACATATGTATATATGGGAGTTATATCAAAATATTACACCAAATGGTATGCACAGTAGAGTGGCGTCAAAAAAAGTTCGCGTTGATAAAAGCTTCTATGAGAATTTGGTTTGTTTTAAGTACATTATCAAAATATTTCGTTTCTATGATCGCGAAATTAGGGGCTATTTGAGGTTGAAATAACCTCTAAAAATCAGGTTTTCTCTTAATAAAATTGTAAATTTTTATTACTTTTAGGAATTGAATTATAAAAACTTAACACTTTCAAGGTAAACTTTTTATTTGATTGTAGGTCCCAAATGGGTTAAAGCGAATTGATTGCAATAAACATGATTTTACACGCATTATTTCAACCTCAAAACCTGAAATTATCACGAAAATATACATTTTGTAAATTTCATCGGAAATATGTGCCCTAATCTTAAACAATTGTTATATTTATCGACTTAGAATTGTTATTTTCACTTGAATTTGAGCAATTTTATAGAAAAATGCACAAAATGTCCAACTTCTTAGGATAATTTCTATGGCAAATAATTCGCTTTAACCCATAAAGTAAATAAAAAGTTTACGGCCTTGAAAGTGTTAAGTTTTTATAAAAATGGAATCTAGAGATCAGCAGTTCTATAACAAGCCATGAAAAGTGAAAATCGGACCAAAATTGCGGGAATTGTTTCCGATTTTTTAAAAAATTGCAATAAAATCGAGAAAAAAGTGACTTTACTTTGCAATTTTTTAATAGAATTCACGTCGTCCTATAAATAATGGTCCAGATTTTAATGTCCAGTGGTCAATTCCTAAAAGTAATAAAAATTGACAATTTTATTAAGGGAAAACCTGATTTTTAGACCGCAAATATCCCCTAATTTCGCGAACGCAGCAACGAAATATTTTGCTAATATACTTAAAACAAACCAAATTTGCTTATAACCTTTGACCAACGCGAACTTTTTTTTCGTCCTCACAAAAGAAGCCACTTAATGCACAGCCCTTCGACAAAAATGTTGTTGCATAGCGTAATCGACTGATGTATGCCAAAGTTTGCATTTCAAAAATATGGGAAATACCGATGGGACTTCAATGATCTACACAATTAGAAGTAGTGCAATTTTATGATGATCGTTGAATTTCCCCATAATTGTCATATTTTAGCAAAATTTGAGAACAATTTTTATCAGATGATTTCATTCGACAATTAAATAAAAACGTTAAATTTTTTGGCATATACATATATGCATGTGTAAATCTGTTGCAGAATCGGCAAAAATCGATGATACGAGAAGTTTTACGCCGATTTAGTGAATAATTGTTCGTACTTCAGTGATGTATAATGTAGAAAATGTATAATTTTTTTCTAAAAGCCAATAATTAGCAAATATTATAATTTTCTGAAAGTCGTTCAACTTACCTATAATAGCCACTTTTTAAACATATTTCAGAAGACCGACCTGCTTAACTCTTATCATAGAGTTTTATTAAATTTTAAGTATACTTTTAGGCGCATCAAATAAAGGGTTGTTAAATTGTAAGGGCCGATGTTGAATGTGAACCACACCTAAACGTCACGTTTTTTCTGCATTTCATTTGACATTTCTCAATTCTAGACTAAGTCAATTTGAACCATGGAAAGATACACAACGCGTTGAAGTTTTTAAGCCTTTTACGAAAATGGGCGTTCAAATCAAAATGCATTTCGTGATGTTTTTTTGATCAGCATAATCGACCAAATGTGTCCACAATCGGGAGAATTGTGAGCAAATTTCAGCAAACCGGGTCTGTAGGAGATGTGAAAACACCTGTGCATGCTCGCCAAGTTCGTTTGGTGCGGCTTATGGGCTGGCGACGTCATCGGACCATACTTCTTCGAAATGAGGCCGGTCAGGCAGTTACTGTGAATGGCGTTCGCTATCGTGAGATGATAACGAACTTTTTATGGCCCGAATTGGAAGATATGGATGTGGGCAATATGTGGTTTCAACAGGACGGTTCGACTTGCCACACAGCTAACGAAACAATGGATCTTTTGCGCAACAAATTCAATAACCGTGTTATCTCACGTCTTGGCGATGTCAATTGGTCGCCAAGATCATGTGATTTGACACCATTGGACTTCTTTCTTTGGGGTTATTTGAAAGAAAAGGTGAACGTCGATAAGCCAGTAACAATTTAAGAGCTAAAGGATGAGATAATTCGGCACATTAACGGCATAGAACCTCAATTATGCCTCAGCGTCATCGAAAATGTGGATCATCGGATGGAGGTGTGCCGCCGAGGTCGCATACCAATACTATCATAATAAAAAGAAATGACAATAATTTTACTAAATAATTTGTGTTTTATTCAAAATTAACATCGGCCCTTAAAATTTAACCACCCTTTATAATAGTCACGTTTTAAACATATTTGAGAAGACCTACCTGCTTAACTCTTATCATAGAGTTTTATTAAATCTTGAGTATACTTTTAGGCGCACCAAATACATGAATATTAATTCATCGAAACCATTTTATAGTTTTTGAAATTCTCTCTCAAACCGTAAAAGCGTCTAAGTCCAACACAACAAATAAAAACACAACACGAATTAATTAGTTTTTGATTTGTTTTGTTTATAACATGTTTACATGAATACATAATTATATTGAGTATTGACCATATAACTACATACATACATCCATTCACGCATGGATTCTTGATGAATATACAATAATTATATTTTAACAACTTAAATGATTTAAAATTTACATTAAATGATCTTAAATATTAAATTATCTACATTTTATAGCTTAAAAATGAATATGAATAACAGATTTTCATGCACTATGTTTTTTTTTGTAATAAATGAACATCGACGCTTAAACGTACAACACAAACATGGCAGAGATGGCTGCAAAAAAGGCCAAAATTGTTGACAAATATAAAATAGCACAGGTTGTTTGCATCCACGCCACCACAGGTCCCACCACCACGGAGACAATCAATTGGCCCACAAAGACCATACTGCTGATAATGGCCACATCTGTGCCCAGACCGCGAGATTGCTTCAGAGGAACTGTTTCACCGTCACGTATACGGAACTATGGAAATGGAGATGAAAAATTCGCGTTTTTAGTTAACAACATTACAAACCAAAGTCTCGTGATTACTTACACAATTCTTGGCATGATATTTGGCCACCAATATGTAGGGCATGGTGAAGATGGTGCCATACAAAATACCCGCGGAGGTACTGAAGAACAAGACTCCCCACTTTGTGGGCCACAGTCCGAGAATTAGCATACCCACGCCATAGAACAAAATGCCAGCAATATAAACTGATTTTTGCCTGTAAAAATAATTAAGAATAGAATAGAATTTCAATAACAAAGTTTTTTAAAAAAAATTTATAGGAGAGTAAAATGGCCAAATGGTTGAAATACATATAACTGATTTTTTATAATTTTAAAAATATTTTGTGAATCTGAAATAAAAGTTTAGGAAAAACAATATGCAAATAAATATAGAACTTAATATAAATATGAGGAATCACAATGGATCAAATGTGGTATCTGTGGACTCTTGACTTTTACTGAGCCGGGCGCCATTCTACAATGATAATGCAGTTTTTTTTTTGGAATGGATAGCTCAAGTTCCTCGGAAAAGATACCAAAACCCACTAGGTTGTTGAGTTTGGAACCGTCAGTATAGAAGTTCATGAACCTACTAGGTCCTGGGCTACGACCATTCCATTTTGATGTATCAGGTACAAGAGTTACGTACATCTTGTCAAAAAGTGTTTCAGACATAATGTAATCAACAATACACAAAAGTTCAGGAAATGCCTAGATACAGAATGAATTTCCCAAAGTCCAATCAGAGTACATGCGACATATTGCATTGCTAGAATGTTCAGGGGCATTAAATGTACTATAACATTTAGTGCCTCATTTGGTGTCGTTCTCAACGCACCAGTGATACACAAAGTTCATCCATTCGCTGAACTTTGCGGTAGATTTCTGCAGAGCTTGACTTATTTCTGGCATTTAAGTTGAGTTTTATGTTTTGGTGTATTCAGAGACTTATAGATATTATAGAGACTTATTAAAATAAAGGAGCTAAACACCGGTTTTAGGAGCGATTTTTACCCTTCTCCAAAAAGGATACCATAATACCCCCAGATTGAGGAGCTAGAGGGTTAAAATGTTCAACAAAAATATTTGCCATAAAAGTCTCTGAATACGTCAAAACACAAAACTCAACTTAAATGCCAGAAATAAGTTAAAATTTAAGATCCATTTTTAGGTTAATTTCGTACTTTTTCGAATTGGTGCTAAACGTAAAAACGGATTTGAAGTTTTGATTTATTTCTGGCATTTAAGTTGAGTTTTGATGTATTCAGGGACTTATAGAGGAATTTTATGGAAAAAAATTTTTGTAGAACATTTTGACACGTTAAAAATCTGCCTAAGGGGTAATTTTTACCCTTCTCCAAAAAAGGGACCATAAAGACCCATAGGTAAAAGAGCTAGAGGGTTAAAATGTTCAACAAAAAATTGTCCTAGTTGTGTTCAATGTATAAGGATCACACGGTTTCCTATGCCGATTCATCATAAGAATGTGCAAAATTGGGAAATATTGATCCCCCTCTGAAATGACCACCATACGTAAAATTTCAAAACGCCTATACACGTGTATTCTTTTTTTTCCTCCCTCTATCAGAATCCGTTGACAGAACCATGTTAATTTTTTTGTGTTCTACAGCGTTATCGGAATCTTAATCTTAATCTCATCTTAATGTTGTATGAAGGGCCTGCTGTAGGACGTCTCTAAACGTACTCGAAAACTTCCCTCTAACAGCAATCTGCATAGGCCGTAGCCTTTACACTCATCTTCTCCTGAGAAAACTGAATGCGGTTCAGGGTGAGATTTCATTACAGAGGAGACACAACGCCCCCTCTTGGAGCGTTCCTCTGCTGACAAATGTATGGAAGTCAGTTGACCCTATTGTAGCTGAAATTAATCTCTTAATCAGAAGGTTATGAATGAACCTAAGTATACTGCTTTAAACTCCAGAGTTGCTAGAGCCATAATTATAGAGGCTGGATTTATGTTATTGGAGGCCTCCTCTATATCTATGAAAGCTACAAGAATATTCCTTAACGGAGAGATATCCTTCAATAAAACTAACAAATCATGCTGTAGGCCAGTGATCAATTTTAGTCTTAAGGTAGCTATCTATTAATCTCTCCAGGGTTTTAAGGAGAAATGACGATCGACTAATCGACCGCAAATTCTTAACTCGTGTTTGGGACGGCTTTCCCGCTTTTGGGATGAAAACAACAATAGATATCTTTGAGCCAGGGAGCAATTGTATCTGCCACTGACTGTAGTTCCGCCGGCGAGACATTATCCGGTCGTGGCGATTAAAAAAGTTTGAAGTTTTTGATAGTCTAAAAAGTTCTGCATTCGGTTACAATCTCGCTGGAGACCTCTAATATTTACACTTCAACGCAGTTACCAGTTGAAGTATTCATTGCCTCTTCAGAGTTTTCCGGGAAATGTGTATCCACTCCAGCGATTCCTCGATGGACCTAGTCCAAGAATAACATCTTTCTTGATGTACTCAGTAGTACAAGTCGTTGAGGCTAAAAATTTCCATAGCATTGGACCTTCTCAACTATTTTTTTTGTACTGCTTGTGTTCTTTATCTCTTTAAAGAGCTTCCTGCAACACTTCCTCAGCTTATCTAATTGAGACGATTTAATATCCAATTTTCAGCTCAATCGGTGGAATTTGTAAGTAATATAGCGTCAAGGAGTCAAATCGGGAGGGACATAGTGTTATCCAAGACACAATGCCTGACCTTCCAGGCATTGTTGATTGCTCTATGACTAAGCCACATTTTGACAAGAATCATTTCACTGTATTGTAGCTAATACATCAGAATGTTATGGTCGCATCCCAGGACATAGAATATTCTCAAACTTCTAAACAAAAGGTTCCAAACTCTATAACCAAGTGAGCTTTGATGTATTTTCTAAGGATCTAGAGCTAGCGATTGCAAACAGACAGCCTTATCATTGTGGTGCTTACCAGGCAGAAATCTTAGCTATTAGAGAAGCTGCAGAATATCTGAGAATTAATGCCCTGACTGTCCGTATCAACATTTTCTCTGATAGTTAGACTGCTATAATGTCATTGGAAACGATCTTCCTGAACTCAAAAACTGACCTCTACTGTGGCGGATCTCTTAAAGAGATGGCTGAACAGTTCAATATGCACCTGAACAGGGACCTGCAAATCAGATGAACTTGCAAGTCAAGAAACAACCTTAGATGGTCCAGGGGAAATGGAATATGTGGGCATGCCTCTAGCGACCTGTAAGCTCTTCTTGAGAGAAAGTATCCTTACGGCAACAAATGATATGTGGTCACTAGTCAGGAACTGCTTACATTCCACGCTGATGTGGCCTGCCTAAACGCCGAACGCGCCAAAGTTCTGCTGTCGTCGGGGAGTCCGGACGTTTCACTTATCGTGCTTGTCATGGCGGGTCACTGCCTTATTGGAGAGCTCGCAGAGAAATTGCAGGTCTTGCGAAATGCCTTTGCAGAAGACGAATCAAACATGGCTAATGTTAAAATCAGCCTTCTAAAGCAATCAAATTGGTTTAACGGAAGGGGCTAGGAAAACTCATGGAGAACAGGTTGTCTTCGTATTTAGCATATAAATATTTGACAGCAGTAAGTATGTGCATGACCCAACAAACAATGCGCAATATAGGATACGTGGGCGTAGCATCGAATACCAGAGTTCCCTGTGGTAGCACAATTGACAATATAGTCTATGAGTCTGACTTCGTTCCATCTTTTGCTATAGTTCCCATAAAAAGGTCCCTTCCGATTTTACCTCTTGACGCTCTGCAGAACACATATTTCAACCGATCTGGCTGAAATGTAAGTATTTATATTTTATGTTGAGCGTCCCAGTAGGCGAGTTGGTACCGTACTCGCCTATATGTCGTGGGTTCGATACCCACCAGAGGCTCTGGTCTGTCGCTGCAAACATTTAGCCATATGATCTTTCATATAAATACATAAATATTTTATGTATCCTTAAATCGTTCCAATGAATATCGAGAGTATCATTCCATGCTTTGATATAGCATTGTAAGGAACTACATCAAATTAATTTTCTTATTTTCGTCTTATTTAAGTAAACTTACCCAAACCATTTCATTAGCTTTTCCACTACCATGGAATACACGGAACAAGATAAAGCATAAATGGACATGCCCCAACAGCCAAAACGAACTCCAGCTTCATATAAATCAGCTTTCTCGGAATTTGGTGGAGCCTGGAAATCCATAAAAAATAGAAGAGTTAACAATTTTTTTAATGATATTCTAATCCTTACCATTGGATCGCCATGAAACACAGCCTCGCCCACAAAATCCGTAAAGTACAGACAATAGGTGAGATGACACATCCAACAGAGGAGATTTGTCAAAGCCAAAATTCTCATCGATTTTGGCATTACAAAAATACTCTTCAAATATTTTTTCAACGATACCGGTTTATCATCATCATCCACTACAATTTCAATGGCTTTGGAAGACAGCTGAGGGGTTTGTGGTTGTTGGCCATTCGATAAGTGTCCATTGTAACCATTTCCCGCAGGGCCATTAGACGAGTCAACGACGGCACCTTGATAGCGATCTATGGCAGTATACTTTTCCGCTTGTATATTTGCAGTTTCTATATCCATGGTGGAGTTCTGAAAGAGAACAATTTCAAAAAGTATGGTAAAGTTTTTAACAAGTTTAATTTAGAATAAATAATTTGTGTAAATTACAAAAAAATGTGGAGCTATTTTTTTGGAAAAAATGTAATATTATACTCGTATCTGGCATTCACTTGGAGCATCTCACATGCAATGTCTCAAGATAAAGGTGTTCTAGAAGGCGCTTTCACGGCTCAATATCGTATGTCTTGGAAGCAAATTACCTCTTTCGCTTTATTTAAGCAGAAGTTAAGAAGCCGACACCCCGCTATTCGACCCGTGAAGTAAAGGTGAGAAGTGAAATAAACTCAAGAACTCACTCACGAGACCCAGAACATCCCAAATTTTATTTTTTTAATGTAGCAGGTGATTGAACCTTCTTCAATATGAAAATTCGTAAGGAAACTCTAAAGGGCTGACTATATAATATCCAATAAATCTAGTTACAAACCTATAGGCATAACACTGGCATCAATCAATTCGAGAAATAAGGCCCATTATTGCTTGGAGCTATCTCAGGTAAAATAATGTACAAATTCCTACTTTACAGCCACGTCGATGGCTGAATGTGGCCACAAAAATTCTGCATGGAATAGGTTTGGAGTTAAACCCACACATGTAGCGATGTAGCTCATTTTAACTTTTAATAGTTCTAAGTAAAGTAATATTCAAACTTCATAAGTTCATTCTGATCAATATGGCATCTAGAACTGGGATTCTCAACCCTGTTCACTCTGGGTTTCCAATCTAGACTATCTTTAAAAAACTGATTCGTTCCAGATCATACTTAACCATAGTAGGTCGATTAAATAGGTAAAATTTCAGTTTGGTTTTTAGCAAACACAAATCGGGAAAGTGCAGAAGAATTTGAGGGTGTTTTTTTACAACAGGAGGCGGAACACCCCTGTAGGGCGTTCCCCTAGTGACAAATCTAGGGAGTTCAGTTGACCCTAAGCTGGCTGAAATGCGTCTCTTAAAGAGAAAGTTATGAATTAACCTACGTATACTGCTATTAACCCCAAGGGCTGCTAGAGCCGTAATTATTGCGTATGGATTTATGGTACTAAAGGCCTAAGAATGCTACCATAGTATATAAGTATTCCTTAATCGAGAGAGATCCTTCAATAAAGCTGACTAGATTGTGCTAGGCGGTTTCTGTGGACTTGACCTTGCTGCAAGCATACTGTTGAGTAACCTGTGGCTAATTTTAGTCCTCTCCAGGATTGTAAGGAGTATTGACGTTGGACAAATCGGTCGAAAATCCGGTATGGAACGGTTTTATCGCTTTTAGAATGAAACAACGTTGATTGCTCTGCATTTTGTGGGTACATAGGCCTGATTGATACAACATGACAGCTCTCTTTGAGCCAGAAAGCGATTGTATCAGCCAATGCCGGTAGCTCCGCCGGCAAGACCTTGTCCACTTTTGTCTTAGTCGAGCTGTGGTGATGTGAAGGCCCTATTGCAGGATGTCTCTGTTGCCGCATCACGCCTAAACGGTTGAACCGATTTTCTTGAAACTTGGTGAACAGATAGACTAATACTCGGAAATTAAAATAGTCTACGATTTTCTGCCAAGTGATTTTCGACCACTTGGGCGCTGAGGCTCCTGTTAGAGGTGAAATTTTGCACACACATAGACAGTAGTGTTGTATAAACAATTGACTACACATATAGTAATTTTTTTCCCGCTGGTCAGTTAAAACGGTATCAAAAACATGAGTATTGTTTTAGTCCTTTCAGAAGCCTATTAAAAGATAAACAATTTTATATTTTGTAAATATGAAGTACTATACACGACGAATATATGTGCATAAAATAATGTGGTCAGTGTAGCAGCGACCAAAAACAATTTTCATGATTTCACTGCTTTTAAAAGTTCCTTAAGAGCTAAACTATATAACAGGTGGCGCAAAAGTAACCTTTCGATGTTTTTTGTGCCAAAGTCACCGACCGATTATTGGTCAAATAAATAGTCAGCAATATTCCGCGTTCTGGAGCAGTGTAGCGTAACATTGTTTATTAACGTGTATTTCACATGTGTTTACTACACAAATGTCAACATTAGGCATTAGGGGCCAATCGCAAAATGTATAGCATTTTCTGATAGGAGGATTACTTTTGCGCCACCTGTTATATAAAATTGTTGCATGATTGGCTGACTGATTAGTCAGTCAGCCAGTCATGCAGATCATCGCCCAGACCAAACGGCTGAAGCTAGAATCATGAAATTTGGTGGGAGGGGAGCCCTTTGGATGTAGACGAGCAAAAAGACGGGATATTTCGAAATTCGTACTATTATCCGCACAAAGGGATAAATAGGGTACCACCCCCAAATCCAAACGGAATGAGCTAGAATCGTAAAAATTTGGTGTGAGGGTAGCCCTTATGAGGTCGACGCAGAAATTGACTGCATTTTTTTTTAAATCCAACAATTTACCCACACAATGGGGCAAAAAGGGATAAATGTGGTACAACAGCCAAATCCAAATGGCAAGAGCATGAGCAAGAATCGTGAAATTTTGTGTGAGGGTAGCCTTTATGAGGTAGACTCAGGAATTTACAGGATTTTTCGAAATTCGAACATTTATGTACACAGTAGGGTAAAAAGGGAAAATGGGATAAATGTAGCACAACAGCCATATTCAAATGGCAAGAGCTAGATTCGTGAAATTTGGTGTGAGGGTAGCCCTTACTCAGAAATTGAAAGGATTTTTCGAAATTCGAACATTTGTGTACACAGTGGGGTAAAAAGGGAAACATGTGGTACAACAGCCAAATCCAAATGGCAAGACCTAGAATCGTGAAATTTGGTGTGAGAGTAGCTCTTGGGACGTAAACTAGAACACGGAGCGATTTTTTGAAAAAAATAGGGGCACAGTGGGACAGAAAGGGATAAATATGGTACCACCGTCAAATTTGAAGTCTAAAATTAGAATGGTGAAAATGGAAGCGAGGGATGTCGAGGACAACGGATCGGAATTGTTAATTTTTTTTTATTCGTAGTTTTCGGGGCACAGTGGGACAAAAAATGTAAAATATGGTACAATTGCTTAAAAAATACATATAGGGATCAATAGTTCCAAGGTAACTATTGGAACATAAACTAGAGATCGGATGTTATTTTAACTTTAAGAGGCACTGTGGTACAAGAAGGGTTAATTATAGAGCATGGGGGAAAAATGGAACAATCTTCCAAAATTGGAACTTAAACATGAGATATGAAGAGTTTATTTGGTTTTGGTCAAAAACTGTTAAATAATGCACAGTGGAGAAAATAGGGTTAAGTATGCTAGCGTGGATACACATTTTAAATACGGTACAGTAAGAGAAACATTTGTTAAATATGGTACAGTGGGGCAACAATTTTGTACGGTGAGATAAAGAGTTGAATGGGGCACAGTTGTGCAAAAAGGGTTAACTATGGTACAGTGGGGCAAAAAGCGTTAACTATGGAACAGTGGGGCAAAAATGTATTTACTATGATACAGTGGGACAAAAAGGGTTAAATATGATACAGTGTGACAAAAATGGTTAACTATACAGTACAGTGGAGCAAAGAGGGCAAAAACTGTTAAATGTGGTAAGGTGGGGCACAATTAGTTGAATATGGTAACGTGGGACAAAATGGCTTAAATATGGTACAGTGGGGCAAAAAGCTTTAACTATGGAACAGTGGGACAAAAATGTGTTAACTATGGTACAGTGGGACACAAATGGTTAAATATGGTATTGTACGACAAAAATGGTTACAGTGGCCACAAACAGTAAAATATGGTAACGTGGAACAAAATGGGTTAAGTATGGTACAGTGTGGCAAAAAGCGTTAACTATGGAACAGTGGGACACAAATGTGTTAACTATAGTACAGTGGGGCAAACATGGTTAAATATAGTGGACAAAATATAGTAGGACAAAAAGGTGTTAAATTTGATTCAGTGGACCCAAAAGGTTAAATATAGCACAGTGGGTCAAAAAGCGTACATTTAGTACAGTGGGTAAAAATATGGATGCCGGGAGAGAGGGTAAGTTAAATATGAAATAAGAATGTTTTTTTCTAAATGTATGCTTTTAGTAGCACTGTGGTGCAAAAAGGTTAAAATTAAGATGCACTGCAATTATGTAGCACTATGGTGCAAAAAGGTTAAAATTATGATGCAGTTGGGGCAAGCAAAAATTGTTCAACATGTTACAAAGGGGAAAAAATGTGTTAAATATGGTTTAGTGGAGCAAAAGGGGTTAAATATGGTACGGTGAAGCAAAAAAGTTAAATACGGTAAAATGGTTAAATGTGGTGTTTAACGTTGCACCAATCTTTTGGAAACTATGCTATTTTTTCAGACAGTAATGTATATGCATGTGTGTGTATGTGAGTGCAAATGCATTTACATTCCACAAGTATGCATGTGCTTTCCAATGCTGCCTACATAGTTATTGTCCTTTTCCCTTTGTGTCGTCATTTGTTTTTCGCTGCTGGCTGTCTGTCGGGGTAAGAGAGCTTACAACGACCGGACGGTAGGCAGTTGAAACCAGTTGTTAATCGACAGTAATTAGCTTCAAATCGTGCGCCTCCCCCGTGATTGTGATTAACGTTTTAAAAGTGTTAAAAAGTGTAACTTTGAATATTTTATTTTCACAGAAAAAAAAGACACCAACAGTGAAGTGACCCAACATTAGTAAATGAAACAAACAATTATTTAAATGATGAACACTTATTTAAACATAAACACTTATATAAAAATAAACATTGAAACAAGTTGTAAAATAGAACATACACAAATTAACAATCTAAGAAAACATTGAATTTATTAACAATAAGAAACACTATTCACATTTTCACATAAAACACAAAGAATTTTTTTTGAATCAATAAAATTGTGAAAACCAAATTTTGAAATTTAAATTATCGTGCGTTTTTTTGTTCGAAAGGCAAAAAAGTAAGAACGGCCAATAAACATTTTGGTCCTATGCGAACCGGATTCAAAAGTGTTTTTTTTAAATAATTAAAAAATAACGTTGTGAAAAGGTGAATAGTGTGATATTAAAAGTGACAATAAATGTGAAGAAAAAAGTGGAAACAATCCAACATCAGTGAAAAGTGCAAAAGAAAAGTTTCAAAAATTATATTTAAATTTCTTATAAATTTAAAGTTAATTTTTGAAATTAATTTTCGCAAATCGATATCGGTTCGGTATAAAATCAAAAACTTAAACAACAACAAGAACTTTGAATTTTAGAACAAAACTGTACAACAAAAATTAACCTTAACGGTTTATAAAAAAAAAAAAGACCCAGCACGACACGGAAAAAGGACCCCACCAAAGTCACCAGACCCTTGAAGGAAGAGCCAGCGACCCACGCCAGCAACATCGACACCGAAGATACCCATACAAGACACGTATTACAGGATCAAAGTGAGTACCCAAAATTTGTGCAGGTAGCGTTGTTACATAGGGTGCCAAAACCATTTTTTTTCGAACTCCGCCATATTGCTATATGAAGGAGATTTTGGCGGGTCTGGCCCTATGTACGACGCTGGCTTGGTTTTTGCCTTTTACATATATAAAAAAAATAACTGAACACTTAACTGCAGTTAGCTTGCACTTATATACATACACTTATATACTTTGATATACATACTTACATAAGTGCAGTTAGCTTGCAGTTACATACCTACACATTGCTACACATATATACCCTTTACATATATACTAACCTATTGCATAACCTACATGCATTCTAACCTATGAAAGTTTTTTGACGATTTTTTCGGTAACAACGCGCGACTTTACTGTTTTCTAGTTTTCGAAACTTTAGGAAAATAGCGACCCAACCTTTTTGAAAACCCTTCGATAATTTGTTCAAATAATTTATTACGCATTCTGATGAATTTTTCTGAAAGCCAGCGGCTAGTCGAGTCGATTTATGCCATCAAGTTATTTTTAAGATAAGAATATTAAGATAAGAGTATTAAGATACGATTATTAAGATAAGTTTATTAAGATTTCGGACGCGCGGACGGACACCCATTGACTTATTCCGAAAACCTCAGCAAGAATTCCAGAAAATTTTGTGCTGAATAACGCGTGGACGGACAACTTTCTTGCGAAACAAAAGAGCGAAAATTTCTTGAATTTTTTCGGCTGCTTTAATCGCGGTTATATTTATTAAGCTTACTTTTATTCTTATTACTATTATTATTAGCTGCTTAAAAAAAAGAAAAAAAAAGGAAAGATTTTTATTGGCTCGACTCATCCGCTGACTTGCTTGAGAACCCTACAAATTACTTCGTGATTTTTGGGTACTTTAAACATCAAGTTTGCAACTTAGAAAAAAAAATATTTTTTTTTGCCTTCTTTATATGCGATTTTCTGAGGGAGAAATCGACCGTATGATATTAGCTGATGCTTTGGAGACGCTAAAATCAATCCCAATCAATAAATTAAAAAGAAAAAATAAATTTATTTTTTTTTGCTTTAGAAAATACGTGTTCCAACTTTTTGAACGACCCTCGTATTGCTTTAGATTCAATAGAAAAACCCTTTTGAAAAATGTCAAAAAATTTACGATTTTTTAATCTCTATTGCCATTAATATGTGTGGTTTGTGCTACAAATCAGCATTACTGTAGTTTCCAACCGATTTAACGCGAAAATCTTGATATATTTGATAAAAAAGTTCCTGTGCCGACACTTTCAACTCGACCCCTCGTACCCATTAAAACAACAACAACACCAGTCTATGTACATCGATGCATATGAGACCATAGGTAGCGGATTTTTTTTTTCGTTGGTTTCTCGTTGTCTTTTCATTCGTTTTCACTTCTTGCCTTGATTAGGGAACCCAAAGGTTAATGTACTACTGGACTTTTTTGTGAAATAGAAAAAAAGGGAGAAGTAGGAAAACATAATTTCAGCCGTAAAGAAAGGAATGAAAGAACATATGGTTTGATGGTTGATGGGATCGGACGGACATTTCGGCAAAAGCTGAACAGAACTAACACAATAATTTACATTTATTGAAATTTATTTTTAATTTTGCAAATTACACTTTACAACGAAAAATAAATTTGCTCAGAAATTTATTAAGTGCTAATTTTTGGAAATTACACTTTGCTACGAAAAATAAATTTGACTCGAAAATTTATTAAGTGCTAATTTTTGGAAATTACACTTTGCTACGAAAAATAAATTTGCTCAGAAATTTATTAAGTGCTAATTTTTGGAAATTACACTTTGCTACGAAAAATAAATTTGCTCAAAAATTTATTAAGTGCTAATTTTTGGAAATTACACTTTACTACGAAAAATAAATTTGACTCGAAAATTTATTAAGTGCTAATTTTGGAAATTACACTTTACTACGAAAAATAAATTTGCTTAGAAATTTATTAAGTGCTAATTTTTGGAAATTACACTTTGCTACGAAAAATAAATTTGACTCGAAAATTTATTAAGTGCTAATTTTTGGAAATTACACTTTGCTACGAAAAATAAATTTGCTCAGAAATTTATTAAGTGCTAATTTTTGGAAATTACACTTTGCTACGAAAAATAAATTTGCTCAAAAATTTATTAAGTGCTAATTTTTGGAAATTACACTTTACTACGAAAAATAAATTTGACTCGAAAATTTATTAAGTGCTAATTTTTGGAAATTACACTTTGCTACGAAAAATAAATTTGCTCAAAAATTTATTAAGTGCTAATTTTTGGAAATTACACTTTACTACGAAAAATAAATTTGACTCGAAAATTTATTAAGTGCTAATTTTTGGAAATTACACTTTGCTACGAAAAATAAATTTGCTCAAAAATTTATTAAGTGCTAATTTTTGGAAATTACACTTTGCTACGAAAAATAAATTTGTTCAAAAATTTATTAAGTGCTAATTTTTGGAAATTACACTTTACTACGAAAAATAAATTTGACTCGAAAATTTATTAAGTGCTAATTTTGGAAATTACACTTTACTACGAAAAATAAATTTGCTTAGAAATTTATTAAGTGCTAATTTTTGGAAATTACACTTTGCTACGAAAAATAAATTTGCTCAAAAATTTATTAAGTGCTAATTTTTTGGAAATTACACTTTACTACGAAAAATAAATTTGCTCGAAAAATCTATTAAGTGAAACACCTTCCTACAAAATTTGGGTATTTTTTTTTTGAAAAAACACGTTCCTACAAAGTTTGTTTTTTTTGTTTGTTATAAATTTGCAAAAAACACTTTCTTACAAAATTTTGTTTTTTGATTTGATTGAATTTTTTCTGATAGAAAAATCACTTTCCTACGTTTTTTTTATTTTTTTTTTGTTTTGTCAAAGAAGAGTTGATTGATAATTTTTTTTGAGAGTACACTAGCCGACAAAGAATTACTTTCGTCCAAATTTTTATTTATATAATTTTTTTTCCAAAAGACCCAGTTCTATAAAAATTATTATCGCTAAAATTTCTTACTTTTCGCACAAACGACACAAGTTCAAAATAAACTGCCATTATTTATATCTATTCGTGGAAAAAAGCAAAGTCGGACCGTAAAAGATTGACCCCATTCAACAAATATTTAGCGTTTTTCTGAAATTATTTTGCAAATATTGGCAAAGTAAGTTTTTACAGAAATTGTTAAAAGAAAAGCTCAATTTTAAAAGTTTCTTGAAATTTTAGCCAGTTTAAAATTTGACAAAGAAAATATTTAAGAAGGAGGAAATATGGATAAAGTTTTACGTGATAAATTTGTAAATTGCGTAAATGACCTGATAGACTTTGAGAGTGGTTACTCTGCTACTAGCACCGATGATAATATTCACTCATTAGAAGTGACACGTGTAGAATTGAACTCTGTTTGGGATCAAGTGAAAAGGGCCTATTTAGATTGTAGAGACCGTGTTCCCGAAAAAGATGAGGCCCCAATCGATAAATCAAAGTTGAGGACCCATTATAAAGAGGCAATGGAGACATACAAACGATGTTTAAGCGCAGTAAATGGAGAAATTTTAGCACTAACCGACGAAAGGCAGCAGGAAAAGTTCGAACGAGAATCGGAGACCCGAAAAAAGGAAACAGTTGAGCCAAACAACCATCTATCGTTACGTTTACCACCATGCGACACCGACACATTTCATGGAGGATACAGCGCTTGGCCTACTTTTCGGGATTTGTTTTCGGCCTTGTACAGAAATAATTCTAGACTTAGTAAAGTAGAAAAACTTTTCCATCTAAAACAAAAAACCGCGGGGGAGGCACGGGAAATTATTAGTAACGTACCACTAACAAATGAAGGTTTTGATCTAGCATGGAAAAACTTAGAAAACAGATACGAGAATAAACGAATGCAAGTTAATGAACAGCTAAAGACTCTACTTAGTTTACCACCAGTTTCGGCAGATTCAGGATCTTCGATCCAAAAACTTCAACGCACTATTGATGGTTGCGTTCAGACACTAGAAACACTCAACGTAGATGTGAGGGGGTGGGACCCAATTTTAGTTTACCTTACTTCTACGAAACTGCCGAGAAATTTCTTAGAAGAATTTGAAAACGGTTTGGAAGATTGTTCCATACTACCGTCTTGGAAAGATTTGAACGAATTTTTAACGCACAAATTCAAAACTTTAGAATCTGTAGGAAATATTAAGCCCCATTTCTCCAAAAATAATCAGCCTAGACCCGATTATAGTAGGAAGGAAAATAGGGTTAAGTCATTTCAAACTAATGTTGCGCAACAGACTCAAAGTTCGCAAAGAAGATTCAACAATAGCAACAGATTTAGCACATCTACGCAACCTAGTAGTCGTACAAATGGACCGAGTTGCCAAATTTGCAAGGCAAACCATTTGTTACGAAATTGTCCACAATTCCTTGAGAAAAACGTGAATGATCGCATTCACGTAGTCAAACTCCACAATCTTTGTTACAACTGCATCACTTCGGATCATGTTGTAAGAGATTGTAAGAGTCGTTTCACGTGTAGGGAATGTAATCAAAGACATCACACTTTATTACATAAGGGTAACGAGGCCCGACCTACAAATTCACAACCGGTTAGAGATGACGTACGACCTAGTACCAGTGCGGCAGCTCTAACCACCCTAGTACAATCCACTCCTAGTTTACAGTCCACACCTAGTTTTCAAACTCCTAGTATAACGACTCTAACTCTCAAGGAAAATTCACAACTTAGCCAGCAGCAATCGAAAGAAACACTACTCTTCACAGCGATTGTTCAAATTGAATCTAGAGGGCAGCGATTTGACGCACGAGCGATTATCGACCCTGGATCTCAATCAACATTTATTTCAGAGAAGATTACAAACCAATTGAAGCTTCCAACTAGGAAGAATCTTGTTCATGTTACCGGTTTAAGTGAAACCGTTTCAGAAACTTCAACAAAAGCTTGTCTTTTTAACCTTTGTTCTCGTACAAACCCTAGTTTTGAATTAGAAGTTTGGGCACCCGTTTTGAAGTCCCTTCCTTCTAATTTGCCGTCGCGCACCCTAGATAAAAATCAACATAGAGAAACAACCCAACTCGAGTTAGCAGATCCTCGTTTTTACGAAAGCCGACCCATAGATCTTCTGATAGGTTTAGACATAGGACCCTTAATTTACACAGTAGGAGCTCCAATGAAATCTATAGGATCTTTACTAGCGCAAAGCACCGTTTTTGGCTGGATAGTGGGCGGACCCCTTGAAAAATCAAACACAAATGATAGGAAAATTTCACTTTTCAATACAGTTTCGATCGAGAAAATTCTCACACGTTTTTGGGAGGTGGAGGAGACCCCAAAAAAAGTTTTGAGGTCAGCAGAAGACACCTTTTGCGAAACAAATTTCAAAAATACAACGCGAAGAAATGAAGATGGACGATATATTGTCACGATGCCGTTCAAATCTTGTGCTGAACTTGGAGCATCTCGAAATATCGCAATGGCGCAATTCTATCGAATGGAAAGAAAGTTGCAAAAAACGCCCGAAATCAAATCTCAATACGACGCAACGATAATGGAATATTTGGAACTTGGACACATGCGGAAACTGAGACCCCAGGAAATCGAGAAGACCCCTCACTACTATTTGCCACATCATGCAGTTATTAAACCAGATAGGGTTACTACTAAACTTAGGGTAGTTTTCAATGCGTCAAGTCCCACATCAAATAGGAAAAGTCTTAATGACATTTTACATCCAGGGCCAATTCTTCAACAGGATTTAGTATTGCAGATTTTAAAATGGAGGTTTTTTAGATATGTATTCAACGCGGACGTTACCAAAATGTATCGTCAAATACAAATCGACCCAAGTCAGGCCCCATTTCAAAGAATTCTTTTTAGAAGATCAGCAAATGACCCAGTTGAAGACTTTGAACTTTCGACAGTCACTTTCGGAATTAATTGCGCCCCATTTCTAGCTCTTAGGACCCTAATTCAATTGGCAGAAGATGTTAAAGAAACATACCCATTAGGTTCGGAAATTATAAAACAAAATTTATATGTCGACGACGTTTTAGCTGGAGGTCACACTGTAGAAGAATCCCTTAAGTCTATGAAAGAATTAGTAGCAGCCATGGACTCAGCAGGTTTTGAATTGAGAAAATGGAGCTCAAACGACCCCAATCTACTTCGCGATCTGCCACCTGACTCACTCTTGCCGGTCAATTGGTTGGATATTTCGGAAGGAACTTCAACGAAGACTCTAGGTATCCGATGGAACATTTCGGCTGATAACTTTACGTTCACATCACCACCCACGGAAGAAAGGGAATTATGCACCAAACGAGAAGTCCTTTCAACAATTGCCAAATTTTTCGACCCATGTGGATGGCTGGCTCCAGTAATCATCGTAGCGAAACTTATCATGCAGCAAGTCTGGCTGGATAAAGTAGATTGGGACGATGCGTTGAAGCCCATAACTCGAATGAATTGGAAGAATTTCATTAAAAATTGTCCCTCAATAGATTCAGTTTCAGTACCTAGGTGGATCAGATTTAAACCTTCAAGTAAAATTGAAGTGCATGGTTTTTGTGACGCTTCAGAAAGCGCTTACGCCGCGACTCTTTATGTTAGAGTAGAACATTTAGATCAAACAGTCGACACGTTTCTTTTGGCAGCGAAAACTCGAGTAGCACCCATCAAAAAAATATCTCTGCCTAGATTAGAATTATGCGGAGCCGTTCTCTTAGCAAAATTAACCACAGCGGTGGTTCCCAACTTACAAATTGAAAATATTTCAACACACTTTTGGACCGACTCAACGATCGTGCTAGCATGGCTCAAAAAACCACCGTGTTCATGGAGTGCCTTTGTAGGAAATAGAATTTCAGATATTTTAGATAATGTAGGCAACGAAAATTGGAAGCACATAGATTCAGAAAGTAACCCAGCTGATGTAGCCAGTCGAGGATGTTCGCCAAATGATTTGCAGTCACATCATTTGTGGTGGACTGGACCCCAATGGCTGAAGTTTCCAAAAGACCGATGGCCTAGACACGACATTATGAGCGACACAGAGTTAGAAGCAAAAGCAGTTAAAGTTTTCGCGACCACAACAGTTGAAGATCCTTTGGATAGATTTTCTTCTCTATCAAGAGCATATAAAGTCTTAGCATTTGCAATTCGGTTTTGGAGAAATACCGGCGTCAATCGGACCCGACTTAGAATTTCTTCGGAAGAAATCACCCATGGTGAAATACAAGATATCAAAGATCGTCTTATTGTTTTAACACAAAAACATTATTTCGCAGAGGAGTATTTAGCGTTAACCCAAAAGAAAAGACTCTCATCTAGTAGCAGTCTTTTATCTCTCAATCCATTCATTGATTCAAAAGGAATCATTAGGGCAAATGGCCGCCTTGTTCAGTCCCCAGCACTTACATATAACGAGCGCCATCCCATTCTTATCCCATACGAATCGAGATTAGCTCTTTTGTTAGTAGAATTTATTCACAAAATTACGATGCATGGCGGAAATCAACTCATGACTCGAGTAATCAGGTCTGAATTCTGGATATTTAAATTGAAGCCCTTAATCAAGAAGGTAATTCATAATTGTCGAACTTGTGTTTTGTATAAACACCAGACTCAAACGCAAATTATGGCCTCACTTCCGCCCCAGCGAACTATGCTGACTCGACCTTTTACCAATACAGGAGTAGATTTTGCAGGACCCTTCAACATAAAGAATTTTACAGGAAGAGCTTGTTTAATAACAAAGGGTTATGTTTGCGTCTTCATTTGCTTTTCCACAAAAGCAATTCACTTAGAACCCACTAGTGATCTATCAACTCAATCTTTTTTAGCCGCTTTATCTCGCTTTATTGGGCGACGAGGAAGCCCAGCCAAGATCTACTCAGATAATGGGACTAATTTTGTAGGAGCAGCAGAATTAATAAAAAAGGATAGGCTAGAGTTTATGAAGAATCTGCAAAAGGACGCCACCCAGAACAATGTTTATCAAAATTTAGAATGGAGTTTTATTCCTCCCGGTGCCCCTCATATGGGAGGATTATGGGAGGCGGGAGTTAAATCATTCAAAACACATCTACGAAAATTTATACCGCAAATGAATTTTACCTTTGAGGAATTCTCGACCATTTTAGCGCGAATTGAAGCCTGTCTTAATTCTCGACCCCTTAGTCCTGCCAGCGATGACCCTTCCGACTTAAATCCTCTTACCCCAGCTCATTTTCTGATAGGTACCTCCATTTTGACCCCAGCGGAACCAGATGTTTCAGACGGAAACATCACCCTTGCCAATCGGTGGAAACGATTAAAGATAATCTCTCAATATTTTTGCCAAAGATGGAAAACTGAGTATTTAAATGAGCTACATCGTCGATATAAGTGGAAGTATCAAACAGAAAATGTAAAGGAAGACGATTTAATTGTAATTAAAGATGAGAGATTGGCCCCGACTGAATGGAAATTAGGCCGTATAGAAAGAACCTACCTTGGAACTGATCAAAACATTAGGGTCGTTGACATTCGGACAGCTAACGGTGTAATTAGTCGACCGATAACGAAAATCGTCAAACTATTTTCAAATTAACTAACACTCTATTTATTTGTGAAAGAACTGGGTACTCGCATTTCTTTTATTCCAGATATGGCTGCTCAGTTGCCTAGCCCAGCCCAGAGTCGTGACCCATCCACGTCGAGAAGACTCGTACTCCGCGGACCAGCCCAGAACAGAAGCAGACCATTGAGCCGCAACAATCGCCGACCCTCCACATGGCAATTCTCTTGCGGCCTATGCCAAGAAGACCACGCAATACGCTCATGCCTGCGGTTTCGTCGGCTTACCCCGTACCAGAGGTACGAAACAGTGGAAAGACGGGGGTACTGCCGAAACTGTTTGGCCAGGAGTCACTTGGCACCAGATTGCCCCGCACTTACGGCATGTCGGCAATGCGACTACAGACATCACACCATGCTGCACGGGGCACCACAGCTTGAGGATTCTCTTTGCGTGACCCTTGGAGTGACCCCCATCCCTGAATTGCCATACAAGAGGGCCAATTTGTTCATTCCGACATTGACAGCGAAGATTCTAACGGAATCTTCTTCAACTGGCTGGAAAATTTTGCGGGTACTACTTTGTGAGTCTGAGATGATCTCAAAAATTGCCTCTTCGACAGTTTCCACGCTTGGACTGTCGACATATCAACGCGGTAACCACAGACTCACAAAGTTCCAACTGAGATCCAGACACGAGAGGAATATATTTACCCTCAGGATTGAGGCTGTGGTGACCAACACGCTTCCACGTCGACCATATGCCGACCCGATAATAGATGACCCTACAACTGATTTCGCCAGACACACAACAGCAGACGTAGACGCGCGCAGCAATGACCCCATCGACATAGAGCTTGGAGGAGACGTCTATGCATACCTGAGGAGAGACGAATCGCGGAGCACGGGACTAGGCTCCGTGACAGCCCATCAAACTGCCTGGGGCTTCGTGTTTACTGGTCCAGTAAGAAGTCCGATTGCTCGAGAGGATTAAGTAAATATAAGATCACTAATTGTAAACACAAATCACGGAGGGGGGAGAATGTTTAACGTTGCACCAATCTTTTGGAAACTATGCTATTTTTTCAGACAGTAATGTATATGCATGTGTGTGTATGTGAGTGCAAATGCATTTACATTCCACAAGTATGCATGTGCTTTCCAATGCTGCCTACATAGTTATTGTCCTTTTCCCTTTGTGTCGTCATTTGTTTTTCGCTGCTGGCTGTCTGTCGGGGTAAGAGAGCTTACAACGACCGGACGGTAGGCAGTTGAAACCAGTTGTTAATCGACAGTAATTAGCTTCAAATCGTGCGCCTCCCCCGTGATTGTGATTAACGTTTTAAAAGTGTTAAAAAGTGTAACTTTGAATATTTTATTTTCACAGAAAAAAAAGACACCAACAGTGAAGTGACCCAACATTAGTAAATGAAACAAACAATTATTTAAATGATGAACACTTATTTAAACATAAACACTTATATAAAAATAAACATTGAAACAAGTTGTAAAATAGAACATACACAAATTAACAATCTAAGAAAACATTGAATTTATTAACAATAAGAAACACTATTCACATTTTCACATAAAACACAAAGAATTTTTTTTGAATCAATAAAATTGTGAAAACCAAATTTTGAAATTTAAATTATCGTGCGTTTTTTTGTTCGAAAGGCAAAAAAGTAAGAACGGCCAATAAACATGTGGTAAGTGGGGAAAAAAGGGAACAAAATAGTCCCAGATATGTATAAAAATTCATACTTTAGAAGCACATTGTAATAAAAAGTGTTTAATATGGAACAGTGGTGCAAAAGGTGTTGAATGTGGTCCCTGAGTGCAAAGGTAGCTCTTACAGCATAAACCAAAGCTAAGAAATTGTTTTTTCCAAATAGGTTCTTCTACTTAAACCGTGGGGAAAAGTTAAATAAACGGCACAGATAGGGGACAAAAATGTTGAAATACGGCCTAAGCTTGCGGATTTGGATCTTGAAATATCAATTATCATTTTAAAATATTGTACAATCGTGCAAAGTGGTTAATTATGACACACTAAAGGTTAAATGTGGTACAATGGAGCGATTTACTTTAGATTTTTAAATTCGTACCTTTATAGACACAGTGGGACAAACATGGTTTTATATTGTACCAGGGAGTGAATGTAGGTATTGGAACATAAACAAGGGGAAAGTTGCTAACGTATGAACCAAAAAAATAGTTTTTCAACGTCCAGAGGTACTGTGGGAAAAGGGATAAATATTGTACCATGATGTCAGGGTAACTCTTGGAACATAAACTAGAAATGAAACGAGGGTTCGTATTTTATATATAAAAGTAATCAAATCTTCTTCATTTTGCACCATATGTAATAATCATGTCATTTTGAAAAAAAGAGGTATAGCTATTTTACAGTACCCTAAACAGAAAATAGATAAAAGATGGGGGCTGCGAAGCGCACCGGGTAAGCTAGTAGTATATATAATAAACAGTTTTATTTTTCGAGACGTGTTTTGCGACATCTTGACCTATGCCGATAGTGTGGCTGTAATAATACGAGTACCTACTCAGATCAACGAAATTTGAACTCTTGGGACCAAACTAATATACATTTTGTTTTTTTTTATTAAGTTAAATTCGACTTACCTCTTGAATGTAGTAAACATTTGTATTATTTTTCTGTAATTCCTTTTTAATAGCCTTAGCCGATAGTGGTCTTAACAGATTATCCTGTTCGATTAGTTTCAACGGTATCTCTCGGAATGTTGTAACCGTTGTCAAATAGCAAAAGAAGAAAATAACGGTGACCAAAGCAAAGACTGTGGGTATATTGCCACCCAGAAAAGATCCTACAAGAGAAATAAAATCTTATATAGAAGAAGAGCACATTACACAAATCACTTGCACTTACCAATATTTGTTTTTTCCCAATCAATACCGCCAATGGCATAACCAATGGTACCACCTACTCCAGCGAATAGAGTGAACATGGTCATGGCCTTTGGTTGATCCTCGGGTACACACATATCCAACAAATATGTACGGGCCGGTGTTTGACAGGTATCCGCATCAAAGTCCAGCAGAACCATACCCAGTATTGTTAAAATGACAGCAAATTTAAAATTTGATGCCTTAGGCCCGCTGCCCTCATCATTGCCATCTGTCATTAGAGCAGCCACACTACCTTCATGCTCGGAATAGTTGGCATTTAGTGGCAGTGTTAAACTGTTATTGGTATAACCTTCATCGCCCAGTAGCAGACCCAAATCCTTGCCATACGGCACCAGTATCAAACCAATGAGAATGCCCAATGAGAGTAGAGTAATGATCGGCCTTCTTCTTCCAAAATTCAAGTGACAACGATCGCTTACCGATCCCAGCAAAGGTGACACAAAGAAACCTATCAACGGCGATAGGCCCCAAGCCATGGTCATGTGTTTATGATCTACGCCTATCTGCAACAGAATCGGAGAAACGAACGATGTTTCTGCCGCATACGCAAACTCTATACCCATTGCTATGGCCGACAAGCGAAACATTTCAAAGCGTGTCTTTCGCCGAAAGACATGGGAGTAGTCATGCTTCTGGCTGCGGGCATGATTCTCACGCTGCTTCAGCATATATTTGATCATAACATTATTGATCGATGACAATTCATCGGTGCTGGAATCAACTGCCACTCCCACCATCTTTTTATGCAAATGCTTCCAATGAGTTTAAAACGGGTAATGTGCTGCTCGGAGATCTGTAATGAGATTTCAAAAGTATTTCATTAAATAATTGGTTTTTAAAACATGTGTAATCCATTAAAAACTAAATATTCACAGTTAATTAAATCCACATGGATGAGATTGTTCTCAAGTGATGTAAATACTTTGTCTAGGTTTATTTGAGTAATTATTGAACCGGATCTGCAAAACATTTGAAGAGATTGACAATTGAAATTTTTTTACTTGCGGTTAGGACTGAATTAATTTATTTTCACTATTACTCATCTAATCATAATATAATAGGACAGATCTGTCGGACTTCCAGTCAACTGATGAGGGTTCAGAGGACTGCCTGCACGAGTACCTGCGGGATTAAAGGACTACAGCAATAGTGAATTTACAAGTTATACTACATCTACTGCCGATTGATATTGTGGCTAGAGAAGCTGCAACCAGAGTGGAATTAAGCATAAATTGATGAAATATCACTGTGGATGTACAAGAACTACACTCAAAGAAAAAATTGACAGAATACCAGGAATTAGAAACTATCTCCTCTTCTACAGAGATCGTTCGAAGCTTAATCGGAAGATTGACTTCGGATTACACTGCAAAGAACACTGTCTTGATACAGCTCACAGACTACCTGATGCTTGCAGTGTATATCGATACCTCCATTCTAAATCATGCTAAGTTGACTTAGCATTCAGGGAGATTGCATTTTTAATTTCTAAATATTCCAAATTTTATTCAGAAAAAATTTGGTGTGTATCCATCAACCCCATCAAAAATTATTCACAAAATAGTACAGGTCATCCGAGTCAATCAACTCCACACAAATTTAAAAAATTCATCAAACTTTGATCGCCTTTCCTGAATGACTACCTTTTTGCACTTAGCTTAGAATGGAGGTATCGTTATATAGCCGAAATAATGGCAATAGGGAAAGTCGTCGAGAGGCTGAGTCGCAACGTAGTGACCAACTCTGGTGTCGTCATTTACTTGAACGACCAGCCTGTCATTAAATCTCTCTCTCTAGATTCACAAACAACCCTCGACTGCCGCAGATCTCTTAACGAGATGGCAGACCGCAGAGCTATCCATATGCCCCGAGATATCCCGGGGCACTGCAAAATCGACGAACTTCCTAGGAAAGTGACAACATTTCAAATTCGCGAAGAATTTGCATATATGGGTACGCCACAAGAGGCAGTCAAGTTGTCCAATGAGAGATGGATAGAAATTGACATCTACAGAGCACTTAGACAAATCTGGCCACTATGCCACCTAAGAGAGTTAAAATATCTTCTCCTACTGGAGAGGAAAAAAACTGTATACTTTAGCGTTAGTTCTGACGGGACACTGCCTGATCGGCGAACACGCCAGGAAGTTGGAAATTGAGTTCAATGACTTCTGATGGAGCTGCGGAGATGATGAAGAAATGGACGTCTGAATATACTGGGTACGGCCTATCTAGGAAGTCTGACGGATCTGATGAGAGGCAACTAGGCCTCAATTGGTCTATGTGAGCTGGTAACTTCGGCTGCCACTCAAGCCTAACCTAGGTTAGGATTAGGCTAAGAGTGACAGCCTGAATGATAGGCACACATAGACTATATAGTCGATTGTGACAGTATAGAAACGTAGGAGAAAACATAGGTTTTTCCTAGCCCCTCCAATTGAACCAATCTGATTGCCTTAGAAATCTCAAAAGTTTGCGTGTTTTAACGTCAACCAAGTTTGCTATCTCCCCAAATAAATGAGAGCCTACGGTAGCCTGCCGCATTCTAGATTATCTATCTAGAATGCGGCAGACATTCTAGATGTACTATTAATTCCTCCTCCTCTTCTTCTCCACAGCTCATTTTAACTACATTTCGCAAGACCTGCATGTCGTCCAATAAAACAGTGACCGGTCGTAACAGACACGATAACTTAGACGCCCGGTCTCGATAAAAGAAGCAGTGCGTTGCTGCGTTTTGAGTTTTGGCAAGGCCTCATCAGCCAGAAGGGTATGCAGTTTCTGAGTAGTGACCACCTGTCATTTGTTGCCGTAAGGGCACTATCAAGAAGAGCTTGCAAGTAGCTAGAGGAATGCCCATATTATCCAGTTCTCCTGGAGCGTATAAGATAATCCCTGGTCATACAAGTTCAACTTCTTTGCAATTTCCTGGTGTCCCTGTGGGCCGGAACCCAAATCAGCAGAATATTGAACTCTTCAGTTATCTCCTTAAGAACTCTGGGACTGTCGAGGGCAGTTTTTGCGACAAAAGAAGAGCTAATTTACCCGAGTCTGTCAATTCCAGTACAAGTTTAATTGGGACCACTCACTGAATAGAGCACATAAGGCTTTTTGGTATCAATAAACTAGGGTTAAATGCACTAACAAATATTGCTGGATGTGGTTTGTCATCATACCATTCCATCAAAGAAATTCCATTAAGTTCAGCACACGATCAGCTAGGTTATGTAATCCTTAATAAACAAGTAGGGTTATCTGCGCCACAGTAAATGGCTAGTTAGGTTATCGACTCCTTAGTTGAGGACCAGTTGGGTTATCTACTCTTTAATAAATGATTACTTGGATTATCTACTCTTTAATAGACGACCAGTTGGGTTATCTACTCCTTATTAGAGGATCAGCCGGGTTAACCACTTGTTATTTGATAACCAGTTAGTTTATCCAAAATTTAGGTTAGGTTGAAGAGAGGCGACGTTTAAACGTCTCATGTCCGTGCACATACACTTAAGCCAGTGGTTCGGCCTGTTGTGCGCTCCATATTTATGATCTTTTTATACCTCACGAGTTACAGAAAATCGATACTAGACACGAATATTCTCAGTATCTTCCAGTCATATCCTCCGAGATGAGTCAAGTCTGGTAATATGTCGGATCCGAAATGTTGGGATCTTGCATGTGTGAAAACCTTAGTAGAGGACCAGTTAGCTTATCTATACCTTATTTGCGTTATCTATTCCTTAAAAGACGACCAGTTGGGTTATATTCTCCTTAATAGACGACCAATTGGGTTATATATGTATACTTTAGTAGAGTATCAGTTAGGTTATCCACTTCCTGTTCGATTATCAGTTAGGTTATCTACTCATTAGTGGAGGTGCAGTTAGGTTATCTACACCTTAGTAGAGACCCAGTTAGGTTATCTACTCCTTATTTGACACCCCATTAAATGATCTACTGAACCTATTTGACGATCAGTTGAATGATATACAAATTATTTGTGACCAGTGAGATTATCTAGTCATTAGTTGACGAACGTTATTTCTTAATGTATAACCCGTCGGGTTTTCAACTCCTTAGTACAGTACCAGTTGGGTTCAGTCTTCGAATCTTAACAATTTAATTGGTTACAATGTGACTTATGCTGTGATCAACTTCGAAATGTCGGATACTGAATGTATTCTTTTAGACTAGTACTTGGATATGCCACAAGGTGGCAATTCACCTTAAAGTTACCGGGTGTTTATACCCTCACTTTAGTGTGACGAGGGTATATATCATTTGCTACGGAAAAAAGTGTAACACATCGAAGGAGTGATCTAAGACCCTAAGTATGTTCGGAGGAAATCCGTTTTGGGTCATTTTAAGTCGAATGAGCAATGTCCGTCCGTCTGTCTGTCTGTCTGTCTGTCTGTCTGTCTGTCTGTCTGTCTGCTGGCTGGTGCGCACGATAACTCTCGAAAGGATTAACCGATTGACTTCAAATTTGGTATGTGGTAATATTTTGATCTATCTCCGGATGAGTTCGAAGATGGGCCTTATTGGTCTACTCCTTCTGGTACCTCCCACACAAAGGGTTAAAATTTAGTGAAATATTGATTCTTTAATAACTTCTATACTACTTATTCGAATCTTTTGAAATTCTGCACATAATATTAGTATATTAGTCGCTATTAACTCGAGAAAAATGAGTGAAGTTGGCATGCCCCTTTTGGTACCTCCCACACAAATGGACCATTTTGCATCAAAATTTAACTGCTTATAACGTTAATACAAGTGCATAAAAATGCTTGAAATTTTCTACAGTATAATGTTTTTGTAGCGCCTATAGTCCGGTAAAAAATGGGCATTATTGTACAGCCCCTTTTGGTACCTCCCACACAAATGGACCGTTTCGTACCAAAAGTAAACGGCTTGTAACTTTAATACCAGTGCATACAAATACTTGAAATTTTGTACAGTGTAATGCTGTTATAGTGCCTATAGTCCTGTAAAAAGTGGGCGTTATCACCCCTCCCCTTTTTGTACCTCCCACACAAAATGACCAAATCATACCAAAATTACATAGCTCGTAACTTTAATATACCAGTGCACATAAACGCTTATAGTTCAGCACAATGCAATGTATTTAAGAATGTACTGTTTACCGAAAAATATGTGTATTTGGAAAACCCCTTCTGGTACCTCCCACACAAATTGACAGATTTATTGGTGTAATGTTATATATTACATTACTCACAAAGTGAGGGTATACCTTAGTCGGTTTACCCGACTGAAACTTTCTTACTTGTTTCATATAAAAGACACTCTTTGCGAACAGATCCCTCCTATCACTGGTTTGGTTTTGTACCGGTCCAATTTTCCGTAGCGATATGTTAGGTTAGATTAGGCTAAGAATGGTAGCCTGTATAACAGACTCACTTAGGCCATACAGACCTTGTGATAATACATGGACGTATGGGAAAACACAAGTTATAGCTAGTCACTCCCGTTAAACTAATTTGACTGCTTTAAATTGCTCAAAAGTTGGCGGATTCCAACATCAGCCAAGTTAGGTTACTTCCCAAAAAGTAAGAGCCTAAGGTTGCATCCCTCCTTCTAGACAGAGCGGGGTACATACACTGAAGGTGTTATATTGATTCCCCCTCCTTTTTGTCTCCACAGCTTCTGCAAAAGTCATTACGTTCCTGTGGCCCGGCACCCATATAAGGTTAATATTAAACTGTTCAACCATCTCGTTAAGAGATCTGCTACAGGACTCGTTAAGAGATCAGCTACAGTACTCGTTAAGAGATCTGCAACAGTTGAGGACAGTTTTTGAATTCAAGAATACAGTTTCCAAGGACTTGATAGCAGTCTGACTATAGAAGAAAATATGGATAACCATTTTTGTCAGAACATTGATTTTCAGCCATTCCGCTACCTCTTTAATAGCTAAGATTTCTGCCTGGCAAACATTTTAGTGGTCTAGCAGTCTTTTTGTAATGGATAGCTCTAGATCCTAGAAAAGACTCCAAAGCCAACTTGGTTGTCTCTATAGGGTTTCACTAATCTCGTACGTCCTGGTATACAACCACTCATTCTGATAAAAAGTGTGTTATCAACAATGCCTGAAGGTCGGGAATTGTGTCTAGAATGACACTATGTTCGTAGCAATTTCCTGACAGTTCCCTTAGTGTAATAGCAGATAATCTTCTCCAGAGAGATTTCATAGCAGAGGAGGGAGATTTCATTCTCGTTCATGGAGATTTCATAGCAGAGGAGATATAACACCCCTTTAAGGGGGTTCCGCTACTGACAAAAGCTGAAATAATACGTTTATATTGGTAGAATCACTTGTTTACCAGAAATATTCCATCATGCAGGTCCCTATTGAATTGTACAGACATAGTTGGCACTCGAGGTCGTGAAAAGATCTTCTGCAGTAGAGTTAAGTTCTAGAGCACATCTCGGGAGTAAACCGTGCGTCGTTGATAAACAGTTTAGCAATAGAGATATACGGGTCTGTTCTGTAGCAAGGTGATTTGAAATCACGGTGATTTTAAAATCACCGGCGACTTACAATCACTGTTGGAGTTCGAAATCGCCCGGTTTATTATCCATAGCCTCCCAAAAAAGATTGTTCGAAGTATGTTCGGGTGATTTCGAACTCCAAAAGTGATGTTAAGTCGCAGGTGATTTTAAAATCACCGTGATATCAAATCGCCGTGATTACAGAACAGACCCGATATTCTTAGTCTTAGTCAATCCACTGTGAAATATTAAATCTTTTAAAATAAATTATCTAAGTAACCCGAGTAACCCGGATTAAAATTATTCGGTTCAGCCGTTCACATGTCCCATCGTTCAATGACGACTTGAATGCCATAGAAAAAACCCTTGCGTGACAGTCTCGAACATTTCGGTGATGGAAAACTTGTTGTTACTTTCGAATGGTTTAGAATCAATTTGTTTTTTACAGTTTTCCATTTGAAACAATGGTGTTATATTGCTTAACAATAAAACTAAGTATAAATTGACAGATACACGCCATACATTTGGACGTAATTATGTATGGTAATTCTAACACGATCTACTCAACTGATATTCATTTAAAGGAAAATTTGATATCTAAATCATCAAATTAATTTCATTGATGAAATGTTTAATTTATTTAATTTATGCGTATTTTGATAGTTAGCTCGTGGTAGTCGTCATGTCATTAAATAAATATTATTTTCCATTGAATAAATAATCTGTTCACATTATTAGGTATGTCAGTGAGTCGACATTAGAAATGAACCCCCACAATAGGACATTGGCTAATTACCGTTTAACAATGTAATTAAAATTGAATGAAATGACGTAAATAAAAAAATATTTGGTCGGCACTTCTAAGAACCAATTCCGAAAAGTTTAATATACAATTTTTAATCACTAGTTTTGCGGCTGGAAATTATGGTTGTTTATACTGAACTATTTTTATGTGATTTTTAGTACCTCAAAAAAATAGTTTAAGGATTCTATACAATTTCGTGACTTGGCAAGTCATGGCGGTGAATATTGGGGGTTTACACTGAATTCAATCGATTTAAAAATGGAAATATAAAATTACAGGTTTTTAACTAAGTACATAACACAGTACAACAAAAAAAAAAATAACAGGGTTCTGTCAATGGATTATGGAAGAGGAGACCAAAAAAATATATACGTATGTATATAGGCGTTTTGAAAGATCACATCGGAATTTTATTTTATATAAAATAAATATTATATAATTTATATTTAATATAAAATAAATATTATTTAATTGTAAAATAAAATCATTATATTTTTTGCATCTCTCACATCAACCCCGAAAAATCCAATTTTTAAAGACCTTTTTGGTACTAACACTATATAATATCTAAATTAACCCTTAACAGGAAATCTTGAATTTGGCCGGGTTTTTGGTGTTTGTGTTAGGTTTAGGGCTTTGGTGTATTCTGACGTATATAGTAAGTTTATGGCATTTCAACCCCGCTCCACCCATTTTTAGGGGAGTTTTTTACGATTTGTTAAAATATAGGCAAAAATCACCGTTATGGGGGGAAGCTAGAGGGTTAAAATATTCCATAAAAATATAGGCCTTAACATTTGCTACAATGTTGCTGAAGATAGCCTACACCTCAGATGAACAGAACACATAGTTTTACATACCGATATTCTGCACGAACAAGCAAAGGGGGGAAAACTTTAACCCCCCCTAAAATAAAATTCCGATGTGATCTTTCAAAACGCCGATACACGTATATATTTTTTTGGTCTCCTCTACCAGAATCCACTGACAGAAACCTGTTATTTTGAAAAAGTTTGAAATTGTTGTACAGTGTAATAGAGGTGTTTTCATTACACAGTAATTGGTTAATTTGTATAGAAAGCTAAACGATTTTATATTAGTTTTTAATATCAATATAAACTGGCTTTATTGAATAGATAATAGATGATGATGTGTTTATTGAATAGATGTCATTAATGTTGAAATATGATTTGGGACATGTGGCGCGCACATGGCGCAATCTGCAACTCCAATTTTCACACACTTTTCGCAGCAATGTGGCCGAAGGTATATCGTTACTATCAGCAAACGATATAGACACAGCGGTGAATCTGGTGATAGATGTCGTAAACGAACGAGAAGTTGCCACTCGTAAGTTCACAAATAGTAGGGATAATGTCCCAAATTAGAACATAAATATAAGAAGAGAATGGCTACGATACCTCTCCCCGGCTTTAAAACATAGACTAAGCTGTTGTGTTGCCCTAAAGGCAGCTGAGGAATGTGATCTAAAAAATATTTGCAATCTTTGGATCCAACTGGGATAACAGATGGAAGGCTACGAAAAATATACGAAGACCTATCGCACACGAATCCCCAATCCGCCTTGAAACCGGGCTAAAAGCTTCGAAAAGAAGAGTCATGGTTCCATACACTGATAGAAAACCCGTTCGTCACCAAGACGAATCAGTTTCGTCAATATATCTTCGTACTGGTCACGAAAACTTTCGTAAATGCGATGTTTTTTTACGTCAATAGAACGAACACGATCATCGAGCCATGTTTTTGGTGATTTCGAAATTCGTCGAGGGAACGATAAGGTTTCATTCCCACGATGAAAATATTTATTTGACCATTTTGCTGAAAATATGATAAAACGAAGCAATCAATTTTTGTGCTTAATTGTATTGTTCTTTATGCGTTCTGATTACCTTAGTTAAATATTTTGTTGTAAAAGTTTAATTTCTATCTAAAAATTAATGACGAACACCGTTCGTCAATAAGATTATCCATTCATCATGAGAATGATCGACTTATTCGCCCTTTAGGGCAACGTAAACGCCTACAGCAAAACAAAGTAAGACTTGCGACGTTATTATGTTCGTCTATGCGTGTGTTCCACGCAGCACCGATTAGTTCAAACGAATCGCACTGGCACGGCGAAACTGATGTTGGGTTTAACGAAACATCAAATAAACACATGCATGCAGCTTGACAAGCTGTCTTCCCTTTCTGTAATTCGATTTTGTGGGAAAATATTAAATATATCGACAAAGCATTGTAACTAGTATAAGTGAAATGTAGAAATACATAATTTTAAGAAACTCAGTTTATATAACTTGTAAGATACCTAATGTATGTAAGTTATCTCGTAATAATGAAAAATGTTAGCTATAAGCGTATTTACCCATTGTAATAAGGATTTTTCGAATCAATAAAACACTGCACTGCTTGACAAGCTGTATAAGTGTGGAACATTTGTGCAAGTGGTCTGTTGGCAAATATATTTCTTGATGGAAAAAATATATTTTTTGATTTAAAATAGCAGAAGTAATGAATACTTCTCGTTCGTTTGATTTCAGCCTTACCCGATAAGAACTGCGTTTCGAAACGAATATTCACAACTGAACCTAGCAATGCAGTGAAGTAATTTTATTTTCCATACCGTTTTAATGGTCTAAAACCAGAAGAATATTTATTGAAAATTTTAAAATTTAAATAGTCGTGGGCATGAATTCGGTTTGGTGATGAATGGGATTGTTCGTGATGATGAATGGGATTCGTCGTGGTGACAAATGGCATTCGTCGTGGTGATGAATAGAGTTCGTCGTGATGATCAAAGTGATTCGTCGTGATGATGAATGGGGTTCGTCGTGATGATGAATGGGGTTCTTCGTGGTGATGAATGAAATTCGTCGTGGTGATGAACTCGATTCATCGTAGAGATGAATGGGATTCGTCGTGGTAATGACCTCGAATCATCGTAGGGATGAAATGTGATCATCCTGAGGACGAAAGTTTTTGGAAACAGAGATTCGTCATGGTGACGAGCTTTTTCTATCAGTGTAGAACAAGTTTATCGTATTGTTAGATACATTAGAAAGACTATTGAAAACAAGAATATTCTGCTCTATTCATAGGTATGTCGCAAACTTTAGATAAAGTCTGGCATGAAGGATTGTTAAACTAAATATGTTTACATTTACCAAGTAACACACAATAGCTATTTGTTAAACCGGTCGTCCACTTTCTGCTTTCGTCAGTATTCATAAAATCCCTCAGTTGCATGCGATCAACTGCAGTCGCTCGTCCGAGTCTTAGCAAAATGGAGGATAGTAGTACGAGGGTTGCTATATATATGGATGGAGCCAGGCTCACTCAGTGTTGCCTGGCGCCAGCTGACATTTCCATTGGAAAGTGTGACATTTTTTAGCATAAACGTACTCAGAACGTTTTGACGTACGACCATCATATGTGTTGTTTACAGTGACAGTGAAAAAATCAATTTGTCAAAAAATGGAATTAACTCGTGAACATTTTCGTGCGATCAATTTTCACAACTTTCGACGTGGATTATCACGACAAGAGTGCATCGATGAACTTAAATCTTTGTATGGCGATGAAGCACCATCCTATAGCACTGTGAAAAACTGGTTAAATGAATTCAATCGTGGCCAACGCTCGCTCAAAGACGAAGGTCGTCCAAAAACGGCCGTTGTGCCAGAGAACATTGATGCCGTGCGTGAACTGATAATGCAAGATCGTCATGTGACATACCGTGAGATAGAGCCATCCTTGGGCATTTCTTCCACCAGCATACATTCGATATTGCATGAACACCTGGCCGTAAAAAAGGTTTGTTCTCGTTGGATCCCGCACAGTTTGGCAATCGCTCAAAAAAAGGCTCGTGTCGACTGGTGCAAAGAAATTTCGAAAAAATACGATCGTGGTGCTTCAAAAGACGTTTATAAGATCGCCACAGTTGACGAATCTTGGATCTATGCGTATGAGCCCGTAACAAAATAGCAATCGACCGTGTGGGTCTTCGAAGACGAGCCAAATCCAACAAAAGTTGTTCGTGGGTGAAGCACTCCGAAGCAAATGGTCGCCTGTTTCTTCGGCAAAACTGGTCATGTGGCGACTGTTCCGCTTGAGTGCGGTTTATGGTTCGGCGGGGTCATTGGCCCTTACTTTTTCGAAAATGAGGTTGGATCAACATTTACGGTGAATGGATTGCGCTATCGATAGATGATTAATGATTTTTTTTGGTCGGAGTTGGATGGTATTGATCTGGACAACGTTTACTTTCAACAAGACGGCGCTACGTGCCACCCAAGCAACGAAACCATTGCTCTGTTACGGGAAAAGTTTCCGGACCGTGTTATCTCTCGAAGAGGTGATCACAATTGGCCACCGAGATCTTGTGATTTAAAACCTTGAGACTTCTTCCTTTGGGGCCACGTGAAAGATAAGGTCTACGCCAACAGCCCAGCGTCGATTCAAGACCTCAAAGATAGAATTCGTGAGGCTATTGAAGACATAGGGCAATCGCAAAACTTTGCGATTTGGTTATGGACAATTTCATGAAAAGCATATGGTCCTGCAAGCGTGGTGGTGGTGGCGATTTGGCTGATGTTGTTTTTCATTATTAACGGCATATATTCCTCTTTATTATGAAATAAACATCCGATCATTTATCTCAAAAATGGCATTTTTCTTTGAAAAATAACACCTCTTGTTGAAAAAACCGTTTATTATATTAATATATGTGTTCCATATATATACTTAATTGATTTTTAGATAAAATTTATTTGCACCGTGTATGAATGGCGTTTTTTGATATCTAGCATCGGAATCTATGCATTTAAACAGAAACCCATGAAAAAAGTTTGTTTTTGTCGACCAGTAACATTGTTCATGGAGAGATTACATAGCTGATGGGGCAGAACACCTGCTTGGGGCTTTTCCCTGCTGACAAATGTATAAAGTTCAATTGACCCTTAGATAACTGAAATGCGTTTCTTAATCTGATGGTCATGAATGAACATATATATACTGCTATTATCCCCCAGGGTTGCTAGAACCGCATTTATAAGTCGGCTAATTTTGGTACCGCCCTCGTATATACTATTATGGGAAAATTTTGAAAAAAATTCAGTATATGCCATCTTCAAACCCACAGAAATCAAATATGTCAAAATTGGCATCCCTATCCGCTAAACATCAAAACTATTCATTTGTTGGCAAACAATTTCCATAGAATTTATTGCTCTTATTAAACGGTCCAGTAACCCAAGACCTTTTGCCTACCGTAACAATTTTATAGAAATTTCTCCAAACATCGTCAATTATAACTGACGATGGCGCAAGCACACAAAAAAATTCACTCTCGTTTCTAAATCAATTCAATTCAATCAGCTGATTTCTGCTCTGCACGTAAACAAACAAACAAACATTAATTCGCTCATTCACAATTCAATATCAATTTAATTTAGAATTGGAAATGAAATATTGATCGATAAGTGAGCGAGTAGGTTGAACTAACTAACTGTTTCAGACACACACACACCACACAACACATTTTAATCGAAAGTAATTTCAAACCATTTTAATGGTTTGAAATTATTATTGAAGCAATATTTGTATAAGTTTGTACATATGTTTGTATCTCTTAGCTGATTTGTAAAAAAATATTTTTGAGCACGTGGTAAATATTGCTAAAAAGTCATATCAATATACATACCTAAATATATTATATTTTGTATTGCATTTAAACCAAAACAGATATTATTACTATTTAACAAAAAAACTATATGAAAACTTTTCATCAACAGTTCTCGGAAATTAGGTTAGGTTAAAGTGGGACTAATTAACTAAGAAGAAGTTCTTCCGCAGAGCCATCGAGTCATGTTTTGCATACGACTTTTATTAAGATTTTCCTTCCTTCCGAAAGGTCTTCTAGAGTCCTCCTGCAAGTTCCTTCTTAAGGTCTTCTGCTGTTGAACTCTTATCTTAAGTCTGTGGCAAAATCTCTTTCTAAGATCTTGAATTTTATAAGACTGAATATAATATCTTCTATAAACAAAGACCTTACTTAAGGTCATCTATAGTACAAGACCTGCCCCTCTAAAGATTACAACCTTCCTAATGGTCTTCCAAAGGAGAATAGAGACATCTAAATTCATTTAACTTTCTACGCGTTAAAAATACTTGTTTGGATTTCAACTCCTCAAAGCCCAAGGTTGTATGTCGCCTTCTAGAAAGAGCGGGGCACAGACACCGAAGGTGTTCTATTAATTTCTCCTCCTCTTCGTCTCCACAGCTTCTGCAAAAGTCATTATGCAAGACCGTTAATCTCTCTGTGTGCCGTCCAATAAGATAGTGACTTGTCATGACAGACACGATAACGTCCGTCCGAGACGTCCGTTCTTCACAACGACAGCAGTGCTTTGGTACGTTTTGAATCTAAACCGGACCACGTCAGCCTGGAATGTATGCAGTTCCTGACTAGTGACCACCTGTCATTTGTTGCCGTAAGTGCACCATCTCTCACGAGAAGCTTGCAGATTGCTAATGTATGGCCATTTATTCCAGTTTCCTGTCAGGTGAATATTTAACTATTAAATCTCGCTAAGAGATCTGTGACAGTCGAGGGCATATGAAGATCCCTTTCGGTTGGAATTTTTTATGCTCTGTAGAATGCATTTTTCAACCGACTTGGCTGACATGTAGGCGTTTATCGGGAATGTTACGGTAGACCGCGTCTACGTAGTACACCTGGTGTAATGAGAACTCGTGTACATACAGAAGAAACCTTCATGCTCCAATGGGGCTGGTTTCTTTAGTTGTCCGTCCGATGTTCTTGGTCCATGCCGACTTTGCCAAAACCGATTAAAAAAGTATCCAGTACTCACTACAAGTGATACGGTAAAAAGAGATCGTCATGTTCGACAGCGGATAGCGCTCAAAGTTTTGACGAAGTAGGAAGGTGCTGAGGTTTTGAATCTTACCGAGAAACAAAAAGTCACATGCCTGGGCTAAGAATGTCATTGATGCTTATAAAGCCACTGGTTCGGTTGATAGGGTCACAACTTCAGTTGTGTTAACGGCTGGCAGTAATACCAAAAGAATCAGACCACCTGGTGTAACCCTGCCTTCGAAAAAGTCAAGAGGCCATAACATGACCGTCAACAGGATCCTCGCCAAATCCTCCACTGAAGTGGCGAAGAAGAGTCAGGTAGTGACCGTTATAGAGGTGGAAGCCGACTTTGCCAAATCCGATAAGAAGTCCCCCAGCACTCACTACAAGTGTTTTTGAGGAATTTGGAAGGTGTAGAGGTTTCGCCTCTTACCGAAAAGCAAAAGAATCACTGGGTAAGAACGTCATGGACGCATTTTAAGTCAATGAGACGGTTGATAGGGCCACATCCTTGGCTGTGTTAATGGCAAATATGCCTTGTTAACGGTAATTCGCAAGAGGCTAGAGGCCATATCGTAGCTGTCAATGGGACACACACCAAACCTTTCATTGAAGTGGCGAAGGTGAGCCTGGTAATGGTCGTTATAGACAGAAGTGATTTGGATGGAACCATTCCAATGACAAGTGGAGACATGTGGAATCGGCCACTATGGCTCAATGCCCCGCTTTTCTTAGGGAGATGCCAGGCACACCACCAATCTGCAATGATGCAGGGTGGCGTCAGGGAAGAGTAATGTTCTTGGCTTTCGGTGATGTCAGAGCAATGGACCTGTATAAAGCTGCTCTAAATAGAGTGGGTGAGGTCTGGCAGGGCGACATTCCTAGTCGTCCAAAACCCTCACCTGGGTTACATAAGAACCACCCGACTCGGCTGACATTCTAGGGTTATTAACAGTTTGCAATTCTGGTTTGCTCACCCATAAATGGAGAATTGGCAAGATTGGTAAAGCGGGTTGTAACATACAGCACGTAAATGGAACCCTGCGATATGATCTCGGGACTATAGTTCTGAAAGTAGGTATTCTGGATTTAGGTGAGTTCTTGCCGTCAGGCTTAACCCCACCGTGCTCTAAACACCTGGATGAATACATGCGTATACCAACGCCCCCACTCACAGTTGCATGAGTACCAATCAATTCCGTGTTTCTGGACAATTTTGCCTTCCTGCTTGGCTAAAAACGGAGCCCATCTAGAACTCCATGTCATTCTATGTGTAGTGGCACCCGTTTGTTTTGCAACTCCCCATCCGAGAATATTTTCTCCCATCGATTTTGATTTCAACTACAGCCACTTCGTTGCACCCAATAGGGTCCTCACAAATAGTCAAGCCGGAACCTTCGTTCCTAGGGCATTCCTGACTCCCGTGGAATGCTCTGGTCACTGCGTAGCCGAAGATACTACCAGTTAGATTCCAGAAAATCTAGAACTGGTGACCAGTCTGGAATCACTGTCCAGTCCCCATCCTGGGAATAGATTGGAACTATAGGATTCGTAGATCCCCCTATAGTTCTGAAGGTACACAATCAAGATGTAAACCCCACTACGGGTTCAGGACACCCAACATTAAGTTGCTTTTGGCCAACTGTAAATGTACTCCAAGAACATGCATTTTTTTGGTGCAGGAAAGATCTGAAAATTGTTATCTTACCTAATTTTAGCGGTAAAGACCAACTATTCGCAGCTGTCAGTCTAGTGAAAGGGAATCGTATATACTAGATGGTCTCCAGTTACATGCCTAATAAAGATGTTGTAGTACTGTCAGCTGTCTTCAGGGGAGTAGTAGAAGCAGCAGCCACTGATGACAGTGAGCATGAACGCTCATCATCCCATCTGGGGTAGGAAATAATGGCAATAAGGGAAGTCATCAAGTGGCTGAGTCGCAACATAATGACCAACACTGTCGTCGTCATATACTCGGACCGCCAGGCTGCCATTAAATCTCTGGAGGCTACATTCCTAAATTCGAACAACAGACCTCGAGATGGCTGAACAAAAATGCATATATTGGTGCTCTACTGTCCAAAGCCGATGAACTTGATAGGAAAAGGATGACATTAAAAATTCTCGAAGAATTTGCATATATTGCTACTGTCTACATGAAAGCTTTACAGCCTGTTTCTCTATGTCGAACGACAGCGATGCGAACGAAAAACAGCTTACTTTAGACCTACAAACTGGCAGTTCTGATACCTTTTAGTAGGTCTAAAATCAGCTGTTTGTTGTTCGCATCGCTGTCGTTCGACATAGAGAAACAGGCTGTTAGTTTAGGTAAGAGGTCATACATAGTAACAAACACTGGCGTTGTAATTTACTCGGACAGCCAGGCTGCCATCAATTCTCTGGAGGCAACATCCCTAAATTCACAAACAGCCCTCGACTGCCGCAGATCTCTTATCGAGATGGCTGAGCAGTTTTATATACACCTCATATGGGTGCCTGGGCATAGGGATATCCCGGGGAACTGCAAAGCCGATGAACTTGCTAGGAAAGGGACGACATTACAAATTCCCGAAGAATTTGCATATATTGGTGCGCCATTATCCACGCAAGAGGCAATCAGGCAGTCCAACGAAAGATGGACAGAAATCGGCACCTGCAGAGTAGCTAGACAAATCTGGACAAGGTATGACCTGAGAAGATCAAAATATCTCCTCGCACTAGAGAGGCAAAGATGGTCTACGTTAGTATCAGTTCTGACGGGACACTGCTTGATCGGCGAACACGCCAAAAGATTGGGTATTGACTCTAATGACTCCTGCGGAAGCTGTGGAGATGAGGAAGAAGTGGAGAGCATTGAGCACTTGCTATGCGACTGCCCCGCTCTGAGTAAACGACGACTGGACATACTGGGGTCGGCTTTTCTAGGCAGCCTAACAGATCTTTCCAGTACCGATATTCGTACTATCGATAAATTTGTATATCAAACAGGTTGGTTTCGATGAGGGGCATTTCAGCCCGTGGTAACACTAGGGACCTAAACTGGTCTATGTGAGCTTGTATAAAAAATACGGCTGCCACCCTAACCTAAACCTTAGGTAAGAGGTAGTCAGGCATTCCAATGGGAGATAGACCGAAATCGATACCTGGAGGATAGGGTAGATAAATGTGGCCAATATACGACCTAAGAAGGACAGAGTATCTCCTCGCACTAGAGAGGAAAAGACTGTATAGGGATGACACTAAAAATTCTCGAAGAATTTGTATATATTGACGCGCTATTGTCTACATGCAAACTTTAGTTTAGGTATGAGGTAGTCACGCATTCCAATGGGAGATAGACCGGAATCGATAACTGGAATATAGGATAGATAAATGTGGCCAATATACGACCTAAGAATGTCAGAATATCTCCTCGCACTAGAGAGGAAAAGACTGTATACTCGTACGTAATTATCAGTTCCGATCGGCGAAAATGCCAGTAGGTTGGTAATTGAATCCAATGACTTCTGCAGATGCTGTGGAGATGAAGAGTAAGTGTAAAGCATTGTCCAACTGCTATGTTATTGTTTTCGCATTGAGTAAACGATGTCTGGATATACTGGGGTCGGCCTTTATAGGAAGTCTGACAGATCTTGCCGATAGCGATATTCGTATTATTGATAGCTTTGTGTATCATATAGTTTTTTGAAAGAGGGATAAATGAGTCCGTGGTAGCACTAGGGACCTCAATTGGTCTGTGTGATTTGGTAACACTTGCTGCCGCCCTAACCTAACCTAAGCGTTTACACTTTATATTATTTTAATTGTACTTAAAGAAAATGCGTTGCATTGCCTCATGCTTTGATATAAGCTCTTATAAAGGTGCCTCGACGTCTTGACGCTCTTGGAACGCAGTGTTAAATGATTGTGCTGAAATTTAGGCATTTGTTTATATGACATTTCATAATGTCTAAAATCGTTACTAGTAAAAATGTGGCGCATGGGTCAAGCTTTTAATATAAATCTCCATATGAAGGTCCACTCCGATTTGAGGTCTTGACTTGAATAAATTTTATATTTATAACGGCCATTACCAATAAAAAAATAAACTACGTTTCAGAGCTGTATGTGGGTTTTAGCTATAAATTTTCCTACAAATTAACTTTCTTTAGCTCTAACGCTCGGTTATTTTGCTTTGTGTTAATAGGGGAAAATGTATATTTTACATCGAAATACGCGGTAACTCCACAGAGTTCATTCACAGGCGGTTCTTATGCAATATTTCCGTTCAATTAAAACTGAAATAGTCTCACCTCCAATAACTGAATGGCTGAAGCCTAGTGCAGAACTCACGCTTTGTGTCTACATTGTACATTCATTGTAGCATTTTTATAAATATTCATATGAATGAATGAATTCTCGTAATATTCTGTATGTGTTGTTTGTTACACCTGAATTAAATTTCAAATATTTCCGAAATAAATATAAACAATATCGATTTCAAAATTACAACATTTACAAGATCGAAAACAAGTAACAGAGTTAGAGTGAATTAATAGCATCACATTGTTGTTACACAGCAACAAATGTGAATTCGAGCGTAATTAGACATATCCGATATGGGATTTATGCTAAAGCTGAAAACAAATCTACTCCATAGAAATCATAAAACTGAAAAAAACAACTGTAGAAAATTTAAACGAGAAAATAGAAATCAGATTTATGGGTAGATGATTCGCCTGAGCTAAACTGTTTTATTTTTTTTTTAGAAAAAAATCCCCTTTTCCATTTGCGCACTTACTTTAATTTGGTCACACTTTTATCACAGTGTCTGTCAATTTCAGCAGAATGCAATCGAAGGTTTCCTCCCACCATAAAATGCATCATATTTCGACAAAGAAAAAAAAATACAACAACAAATTCAATTGTCTGTGGAAAATTTTGAATAAACTGATAAAAAGGAACGAAAAAACAACAACACAAAACATATTAAATTACTCATGTATTTAATATTTTGTATTGCAATACAATATATATATATATATATATATATATACAAATTAACCACATCGAGTCTGAACTCTGGTCAATGTTCCAGATATGGAATGCATTTGAATGATTAGAAAAATGTGTTATCAATTTTAATTTTTATATATAACAAGTAAAAGCGTTAAGTTCGGCCATGCCGAATCTTATATACCATCCACCATGGATAGCATGTGACCTCACAAAATAACTCAAACCTAAAAAATAACACCGAAAAACACCCAAAAATATAGTATATGATAACAGTAGGAATCACAACAAGTTAGATGCTATATATGGGAGCTATATCTAAATATGGACCGATATCGGTCATTTTCAATCCCAATTTACCTGCAGCTATAAGAAGTATCTGCACCAAATTTCAGCCACCTAGCTCAAGTACAAGTATTATAGATTGTAGCGTGATTACAACAGACGGACGGATGGACAGACGGACATGGTTAAATCGTCTTAGAATTTGACGACGATTAAGAATATATATATACTTTATGGGGTCTCAGATCAATATTTAGAGGTATTCGAACGGAGTGACAAAATGAATATACCCCCCATCCTATGGTGGAGGGTATAAAAATATAAAATAATAAATTCAAGTGTATTTCTATTTTAAATTTCAGATTAATAGGTCTTATTGGGGGATTACACAGAAGTCACATTTGACTGCAACTGTAGCACAATGTTTTATTTGCTCTGTAGTACCAAAATTAATGACGAATGTGAGAATACGTGATAAACTGGAGTTTCGGTTATCAGAATTATGGTATAAGAGTATTTGAATTTTACTGTTTCGTAATAGCCTTCAAAGCAAAAACGTAAGAAGCTTGACTTTTGCTACCCTCTGCAAACATATTCCTAGTTCTCTTTTGTGCCGAAACCGTTATTTGAAACAAAACAACTAATGACTGGCTAAAGTTGGGACTTTCTATAGCTAAAAAAAAAACTCACCGAGTTCTTGGATCCAGAAACTACTTCAGTAAATGTTAGCTTAAAGTGTCAACCGGAGTTACCTGTTCACAGAGTCCAATTTAGGTCCCTAAAGCTATCACGGGCCCAGTTGCCTCTCATCAGAACCAACCGATTTCATACAGAAAGCTATCAATGACACGAATATCAGTACCGATCCGATCTGTCAGACTACCTAGAAGGATCGACAACAGTGTATCCGGACGTCATTTACTCAATGCGCAACAAAACAGGCAATCAATGATCTCCATTTCCTCTTCATCTTTACAACTTCTGAAGAAGTCATTGGACTCAACTCCCAATTTAATACCATGTTCGCCGATCAAGCAGTGCCCCCTTTGAAGAGACAAAATTTTCTCACTTGTGCCTGGAGAAATTTTGAAATTCGCCAAATTTGTCTACCTACCCTTTAGGTGCTAATTTCTGTCTATCTTCATATAATATTGGACAGCCTGACTGCCCCGTGCTTAAGCCAAAGCTTGCAATGCTAATACTACTGCTCCCCAAATCAGAGATAGCAACACAGACGTCATTTACTCAATACGCAGCAGGAACAAAGCAGATGATCAATAATCTCCATTTCGTCCTTATTTCCACAACTTCTGCAGAAGTCATTGTACTCAATTCCCAAATTCATATCATTTTCGCCGATCAGGAAGTGTTCCCTCTGAAGTGACACTAGCGTAGACAAAATTTCCTCTCTAGTACCAGGAGAAATTTTGAACTTCGCAGATCGTATCGTAGCCAGATTTATTACCTATCGTACAGTTGTCAATTTCAGTCTATCTTTATTTACATAATACTGCCCCTTGTTTAAGCCAAAACTTGCAAGGCTGATACAATTGCTCTCTCGCTCAGAGAGATCAATCAGGCCCATATACCAACAAAATGGAGAGAAATTAAGGATGTTTTCATCTCAGAAGTGGGAAATCCACGCCACATGGGAGGTAAAGATTTCCGACCGATTCGCCTATCGTCAGCTCTCATTAAAATCCTGGAGAGATTAATAGATAGTTTTCTTAAAACAAAAATTGATATACACTTCAATCAATAGCATCCCTGCAGCAAGGGAAAATCCATCGAAACCGCCTTGCATGTTCTAGCCTGGGTCTACCTCGCTCTGTTAATGAAAATATATTATGTTAGCTTTCTAAGATAAAGGCGGGGGTCTTCAATAACATAAATACTGCCGCTATAATTACCTAATATAACGCTGGGGGTCTATGCTCCCTGGAGGAGTCAAATTTCCAAACATATATAACCCTTGGGTGTAACTTTCTTATTAAGAGTCGCATTTCAGCTAGTTTAGGGCCAACTGAGCTTCATAGATCAGTCAGCAGTGGAACGACCCCAGAGGGTTATCTGTCTCCTCTGCTGTGGAATCTCTTCATGAACAATATTCTGCTTTTTACTGGAGAAGCTGAGTGTTAATGGTTATTGCTTATTCATATGACGCGGAAATTTCTGGTAAAGCGAAGTTTCCGAGTACTAATTCAGACATCCTACATCAGGCCCTTCATGCAACCACAAGATGACCTTCCGATAATTGTCGTGGTGTGAAGCCGACAAAGGCCTAAGTAGTTCTTTTCAGCAGGAGATATCAGGTACCAACAGTTGTATCTGCTTCCTTGGGGGTATTGAAATTCCCTTCTCTGAAAGCGCAAAATGCCTAGGTATTTTACAAGACAGGAACTTTAACTTCAAACCAAACATTCTGGAAAGAGCAAAGAAGGCTGTAGTGGCGCTATATACCTGTAAAAGGGCCGTAGGAAAACGCTGGGTTCTGAACGTATAGTTAATTGGTTGAATACGGCAGTAGTCAGACCGATACTACTGTACGGCATTGTCGTCTGGTGGACAGCTCTACAGAAATTCACCTTATCCGCGATACTCAATAAAATTTACTTAAAAAGCGCCTAGAAACATATACTCATACACATTTGTTCAAATGAGGAATATATATGTAGTTGAGACAAAAAAAATCGATTTTTCGACTTTTCGATTTTCACAATGCAGTGAACAGTTGATTGATCCCTAGAATACGATTTTCACTGAGCAATGGCGACTTTTTTTGCCTCCTCACAAATCGACCCGGCCTCTTGCACATGTATTAATATTATAACTTTTGGTTCAAAATGATCCATTTGTGTAGGAGGTAACAAAAGAGGCGTGCCAATAACGCCCACTTACTCTAGGTACAATAATTATACTGTAAAAATTTCAAGTAATTCTATTTCCAGGTATTAAAACTATTGGTTGTTAACTTTTGTTGTAAAATGATCTATTTGTGTGGGAGGCATCAAAAGGGGCTTGGCAACATCGCCCATATTTCTTGAGGTGTTAGCGACTAATAAACGAATACTATGTGTGGAATTTCAGAAGATCCGAATAAGTAGTATATAAGTTATTAAAAAACAAGTAAGAAAGTTTCAGTCGGGTAAACCGACTAAGGTATACCCTCACTTTGTGAGTAATGTAATATTGAATATTACACGAATTATTCTGTCAATTTGTGTCACTTTGTGAGTAATGTAATATAGAATATTACACGAATTATTCTGTCAATTTGTGTGGGAGCTACCAGAAGGGGTTTAACAAATACACCTATTTTTCGCTGAACAGTAGATACTTTAAATTCATTGCACTGCGCCGAATTATAAGCGTTTATGTGCCCTGGTATAAACGTTATGGGATATTAAATTGTGGTATGATTTGGCCATTTTGTGTGGGAGGTACAAAAAGGGGCGTGGCGATAACGCCCATTTTTCACAGGGCTTTAGGCACTATAAAAACATTACACGGTACAAAATTTCAAGTATTATTATACACTTGTATTAATGTTATAAGCTGTTAACTTTTGGTGCAAAATGGTACCTTTGTGTGGGAGGTACCAAAAGGGGCGTGGCAACAACGCCCATTTTTCTCTGGACTGTAGGCAATATTAAAGCATAACACTGTGCAAAATTTCAAGTATTTTTATACACCGTTATTAACGTTATAAACTGTTAATTTTTGGTGCAAAACGGTGCATTTGTGTGGGAGGTACCTAAAGGGATGTGGCAATTTCGATCATTTTTCTCGAGTTGATAGCGACTAATAAACTAATACTATGTGTGGAATTTCAGAAGATTCGAATAAGTAGTATAGTAGTTATTAAAGAATCAATATTTCACAACATTTTAACCCTTTGTGTGGGAGATACTAGAAGGAGTGGACCAATATGGCCCATCTTCGAACTTAGCCGGAGATAGAAAAAAATATTACCACATACCAAATTTGAAGTCAATCGGTTACTCCTTTCGAGAGTTATCGTGCGCACCAGCCAGCAGACAGACAGACAGACAGACAGACAGACGGACGGACATTGCTCATTCGACTTAAAATGACCCAAAACGGATTTCCTCCGAACATACTTAGGGTCTTAGATCACTCCTTCGATGTGTTACACTTTTTTCCGTAGCAAATGATATATACCCTCGTCACACTAAAGTGAGGGTATAATCAATATTTTACTAAATGTTAACCCTTTGTGGGGGAAGTACTAGAAGGAGTGGACCAATATGGACCATCTTCGAACTTAGCCTGAGATGGAGAAAAATATTACCGCATGCCATATTTGAAATCAATCGGCTGCTACTTTCGAGAGTTATCGTGCGCACCAGCCAGCAGACTGACTCACAGACGGATGGATATTTTTCAAATGACTTAAAATGGCCCAACTCGAAATTCCACCAAACATGTTTGGGGGTCACTCCTTCGACGGGGGTCACTCTTCTCTTTAAGGTAGAGGGATAACAAATCTATGGATAAATGAATAAATTATGACCCATATTGTAGACTATGGGTACACGGCGGAAAATCGTCATTTTTGATATGTTTGAATTCAAAGAAAATATACTTGGAACCAAATTTTTTAAATATTATATATTTTTGAAGAAATTTTGTTTGGAACGCATATATTAATATATTACAACAAAATATATTTGCGAACATACTGTCACAAATAAAATATGTGTTTGCAAACAAACAAATATATTGCTTAAGAATTTATCCAAATACATTTAAAAAAAATGTTAAAACTTTGTTGACTTTGGCAATTTTTAATATTATTTTTTCCTTTATAAGTAATAATGTCATAAGTAGCATTTTCTTTTGTTTTACAGCACTAGTTTTTAATTATATTTATTGTCCAATTCTTAATCCATCAATGCTATTTGTCGTAACCCAAAATTATACGAATTAAGTTTTTCAAACATATAAAATTTCTAAAACACTAAAAAATTTCCTTTAAATTAAGACATCGATACATTGCCAAAATACTTAAATATAAATTAATCATTGTTTTGGAAATATTATTTCCAAATTCAAAAATATTAGGATGAAAACATAATTTTGTTTAGAACAACATCCTCACAAACATATAATATTTGTGAGTGTCAAATATTATATATTTGGAGTGTACCCTAAACATATGTACGTTTCCAGCAGAATATGTTTGGAACAATATACTACAGAAGCGATTTTTTTTTCAGCGTGTACTATAAAGCATATTGTGTAGAATATTTTTTTACGATTTGTTAATATGTTTTATGGTTATTTTTCCTAAATGTTTTAACGACAGTTACTAAACCATTTTCTCTTCGTGAAAGTGTTATTCCCAACATTTGTAGCCCTCGTAATTGTCTTATATTTCAAATATGGTTCAAATAACAAAAGCCACATTCCGTGAAAAATAACTTTAAAGCTTTTAGGTCTCTGACACATAAAAAATTTGTTTGCATCGTGTAATGGATCATGAATTCTGAAATGTGACACTCTTCCTTAACAGTTGTAACTGCAACAACCTCTGATGTCTCAAATAAAAAGCTGTGTATATTTAAGATGCATGAGATAATATTATCAGCTAATTGCATATATTATGATAGTTTTTTATTTCAAAACGCGCATAGAGATAAAGAGAAATCAAGCAAGTAAAATCAGCGTTAATGTATTAATTATTATGTTTTTCGTTTTTTTTATTTTGGTCTATAAATCAATTTGATTTGTAACTAGAATATTCTTCGGGCTTTAGACCATTTTTGCTTCTATAGTGCTATAGAATGAAAAGTTTTTTCAAAAAGGTATGGCAAATACAATTATCTGACAGCTTAGCTCTTTGTATTGAGATTTCATGGATACTGCTCCAATCCTCAGCAAGGTTCAGCTGTGATTGTTCGGTTGAAAAGGCAGCTCTTATTAGGAAAGGCTTAATGCAAACGAACAAGAAGTATTCCTTACTTATTATACTTGGTATTCTATAGCAGTATAGAGGCAAAAATGGTCTAAAGCCAGAAGAATATTCTAATTACAATTCCAACTTAATATCTTAAATTAAGTAAGATATTTCCCGTTTACAAATAATTTTTTTAGACCTTCAAAATTCTTTTAAATTTAATAATGAAAATTCGAATTAAAAAATAATACCATAAAAAAAATTTTTCTTTTAGTTTCATAAAATACTAGACCTCAAAATATAGTATGCCTATTTTTGCAAAGTGTAATGGATAATACATTTTGAGTTGTGACACTCTCCCTCGACAGTTGTAGGTGCAACAACCTCTGATGTCGACTCAAATAAAAAGCAGTGTATCTTTAAAATATATTAAAATACTTCAGATAATGTTATCGGATTATTGCACATAATATGGTAGTTTTTTTTTGTTTCACAAAGTGCATAGTGATAAAGAGAAATCAGTTATCTTTACTTACAAGAAAAGCTACACAGCATCAATTTGCATTGTTTTTTTTTTTAAAACAAACAAGTAAAAGCAGCGTTAATATCTTAATTATTATGTTTTTCGTTTTGTTTTATTTTGGTCTATAAATCAATTTGATTTGTAACTAGAATATTCTTCTGACGTTAGACTATATATACAATGCAAAGATATTTCATAACTGTATGGCAAATACAATTACCTGACAGCTTAGCTCCTTGTTACGCGATTTCATGGATGCTACTGCAATCCTCAGCAGGGTTCATCTGTGATTGTTCGGTTCAAAACAAGAACAAGAAGTATTCCTTACTACTGATATTCAGGATTGGAGTTGCACCCAAGAAATAGTGATATATTGAAAAAACTTTGCATTATACTGCAAAAATGAAGTAAATACGGAAGAATATTCTAGTAATAAATCAAAGTTAATAAACGGGGCAAAATTGCCTTTTTTGATATGTTTGAATCGAAACAAAATATACTTGAAACACAAATTTTTAAATATTATATATTTCTGATTTTCTTTATTTGAACATCAATTAAATGTATTTGGAAAGCATATGTTAATATATTTCAACAAAAAATATTTGCTAACTAATTTTCTTAAAAAAAAAATATTTGTTTAAATACTAATAAAATTATAGTTTATGAATATCTCCAAATATATTTTAATTAAAAAAAGATTTTCAAAACTGTCGTTAATTATTGGCTATTAGTTTTAATTTTTTCTCTAGTTTTCAAATTATGCCTTCCAGTTAAAATGACATTCATAGCATTAATTTCTGGTTGCAAGCATTTATTTTTAATTTCTAACTATTTCAAGTTATTATTTGTTGTCAATCTTTTAAACAATTTATCGTTATACAAGATTTCAATTATAAAGAAAAAATTGCCCATTTTCCATCCCAAGTTGGCTGCAGCTATAAGAAGTATCTGTACCAATTTTCAGTCATCTAGCCCAATTATTGTAGGTTATAGCGTGATTACAGTAGACGGGCGGCCATACGGACATGGCTTCATTGTCTTAGAATTTTACGACGATTAATAATATATGGATGACTCTGAGATTACCGACTTATTTGCTGTCATTGTGTATTTCAATTAGGAAAAATAAAATATATTCCACTTTGGTATACACTGAAAGAAATCGCTTCTGTAATATATTGTCCCAAACATATTCCGCTAGGGACATATATATGGTTAGAGTACACTCTAAACACATAACATTTGCTACACACAAAAATCACTTTTTTGTGAAGAAGTTTTTCTACACAAAACTTTGTTTACATCGCAATATGTTTTTTTTGGGAATATTATTTCCGAAACAAATATTTATTTGCATTTGAGTATTCAGAAAATACATCGATGCCTTATTTGTGTTTAATTTTTCAGGAACTCAAAATTAATTTTCTAGAAAACTGTTTAAAACTAATAAATAATAATAAATAAAATCGTATAATCTTGGATCAAAATAAATTATTTGAAAGATTGACAACAAATGATGACTTGGAATACTCAGAAATTTAAAGCAGAAGTTAATGCTGCATTCAGGGAAAGTTTTGAAATTTTTGGAGAAATTCCTAAACAATAATTTTATTTGCATTTTAACACCCATTTTATTTAAGAAAATTAATTCGCAAATATATTTTGTTCTAATATATTAATGTATGCGGACCAAATTGATTTTCAAAAAAAAATTATTTGCTCAGAAATATATAATATAGCTTTGCCCACACTGAAAAAAAATTTGTCATAAAATTAAAGAAATGCTCCAAAGACGCCCTTAGTCTTCAAAATAAGTATATTTTGTACTTAAAATTAAGAAAATTTACTCAATTAATTATTAATTATCTATATTTTAAGTACAAAATGTACTTATTTTAAAAACTAATGACGTCTTTGGAGCGTTTCTTTAATTTTATGACAAATTTTTTTCAGTGCAGTGCACTTCGTTGCCCCCAAATTTTATTTTAGTGTAATAGAAACATGCGTTTTGTATAGACTCGACGCCCACAAATATGTATAGTATTACAGATATTTTTCTCAATGCATATTGTATGCTAAAACACTTCTCGAGGTATGTATGTTCTCGCGTTAAAAATTTGTGATAGTTCTACACGGGGCAAAATTGGCTTTTTTGATATGTTTGAATCGGAAGAAAATATACTTGGAACACAAATTTTAAAATATTATATATTTTCGGGCAAATACATTTTTTTTTTGGAAATCAATAAAATGTATTTTGGAACCGATACGTTAATATATTAAAGTAATTGTTTGCGAACTAATTTTCTCAAATAAAATATGTGTTTAAATACAAATAAAATTATTGTTTATGAATATTTCCAAATATATTTTATTCAAAAAAAAAAAAAGATTTTCAAAACTTTGCTGATTTTTTTGGATTTTAGTTTTAATTTTTTCCTTGTTTTCGAATTATGCATTCCTATTAAAAATTACATACTTAGCATTAACTTCTATTTGAAACCACTTATATTTATTTTCTAACTATTCCAAGTCTTTGTTTTAAATTATAAAGAAATTTTATTAGCTTTAAAAATTTCTAAAAATTACCTTTCAATTGCAGAAAACTTAAAACAATTAAAGAATAGATATATATTCAAGCAAATAGATCTTTGTTTGGGAAATAACATATCCAAATAAAAACCAGTAAGGAAAGGCAGAAAGTCGGGCGGGGCCGACTATATAATACCCTACACCTCCCTAACAATGCGATAAGGGTCATTGCCATAATAATTTGGAATTATTGGTAAATGGGTAGGAACATATCGAGCCCTAACCGCCAAAAAGACGTGAGTGCCACCATGATTTACTTTTAATTTTTTGATACAGATGTATGCATTACATATGCATTTAAACAAAAAATAATCGCAAAAGAAACCTTCTCCTCAAAATTTTTGTGAGTGGCGCTTACGTCTTTTTGGCCGTTATGGCTCGATATTATCTAATTCTGAACCTATAATCGCTTAATTAAGCAATATTCGTTCCTAAATTGAGAAACATCTTTCTGGAAAATTTTGTAATGATCGGAAGTAAAGTACAACATCTATAGCTCTTTGATACCAAATCAGGAGGGACATATATATATATATATTTGAACCGATTTTCCCTGAATACTCATTCATGTAAAAAGACCTCTTTCTGCCGAATTTCGTACTGATCGGATATAAAATATAGTCTCTACAGCGCTTACATGTCAAATCGGGGGTAACATATATGGAGTCTATATCTCTATATCTGAACCGATTTTATCCGAATTTGGCAGTATTCCTTCATGTAATAAGGAAATATTAGGATATAAACATAGTTTTGTTCAGAACAACATCCTCCCAAACATATAATATTTGAATGTGTCAAATATTATATATTTCGCTGAAATCAGCATTTTTATACCATAAATTAAACAATATCTCTAAAACTCGAATATATTGCATTTTTGATTTTACATTCGGATTTAGAACATAAAAATCCTTCGAGATCGTGTCCGATTTCTGCTCGCAAGGATTCGCTTTAACCAGTGCAATGTTGTAGGCCAGTGTAAGAAATGCGACGTCGATTTTTTCGAAATAAGTTTTTTTGTTGTTCTGGTATATCTGGCTATAGAATGCCGCAATTACATTTTATTAATCGTGTTTCTGGTCCACATCAGAGAGTAAACTCACTTTATTATAATACGAAAGAAATCATGAAAAAATAGTAGGTTTGACATTTTAAATTTCCACAGCTTTTGTTGTGGTTTTCATCCCATTGCGAAAATTCGTATTGATTGAATGGGCTTCATTTTTGTAGTTAAAACCAGTAAGAAAAGACAGAAAGTCGGGCGGGGCCGACTATACAATACCCTACACCTCCCTTACAATGCGATAAAGGTCATTGCGAAAATAATTTGGAATAATTGGTAAGTAGGCAGGAACATATTATCTAATTCTGAGCTGATAATCGCTAAATTAAGCAATATTCGTTTCTAAATTGAGAAACATCTTTCCGGAAAATATTAATGATCGAAAGTAAAGTACAACTTCTATAGCGCGTTGATGCCAAATCAGGAGGAACATATATATGGAGGTTATATATAATTTTGAACCGATTTTCCCTGAATACTCATTCATGTAAAAAGTCCTCTTTCTGTAGAATTTCGTACTGATCGGATATAAAATACAGTCTCTACAGCGCTTACATGTCAAATCGGGGGTAACATATATATGTGTGCTATATCTAAATCTGAACCAAATTTCAGATTTTTTTTAGCAGTATTCCTTCATGTAATAAGGAACCACTTTCTGCCGTATTTCGCACTGATCGGATGTAAAATACAGTTTCTACAGCGCTTACATGCCAAATCGGGGTAACATATATATGGGGGCTATATTTAAATCTGAAGCGATTTTCTCCGGATTTGGCAGTATTCCTTAGTGTAATATGAAACCTCTTTTTGCCGAATTTCGCACTAATCAGATATAAAATACGGTTTCTATAGCGCTAACATGTCAAATCGGGTGAAACACATATATGGGGACTATATCTAAATCTGAACCGATTTTCCCCGAATTTAGCAGTGTTCATTCATGTAATAAGGGAACTCTCTCTGCCAAATTTCGTACTGATCTGATATAAAATACAGTTTCTACAGCGCTTACATGTCAAATCGGGGGTAACATATATATGGGGGCTATATCTAAATCTGAACCGATTTTGACCAATTTCAATAGGGATTGTCCTTGGGCTAAAAAAGAGCACTGTGCTAAATTTCATCACAATCGGACCATAAAAACGACCTGCACTTTGATTACAAGAATACATGGACAGACAGACAGACGGACATGACTAAATCGACTCAAAAATTGATTCTATGACGATCGGTATAATAAACTATGGTTCTATTTCTTGTCTTTTTGGGCGTTACAAACAAATGCACAAAGTCATAATACCCTGTACCACAGTGTGGTGTAGGGTATAAAAAGGAGACGAGATAGAGCAATCGTTTATTATCAACTCAGAATCACTTTATATGTCGATTTATCTATGTCCGTAAATGTGTAACTCCGATTTGGAATATATGTACTGTATAAGCTAAATTTTCACCCGATCTGAATAAAAATTGACAGAGAAAAGTCTCTTATACACTGAGAGACAATAATAAATTTGAAGAAAATCTTCTCAGATTTAGATATAGCCCCCATATTTATATTATACCCGATTTGACTGTAGTTTATATCCGCTCAGTACGAATTTCAGATGAAAGAGGTTTTTTACTAGGTTTCGATTCAAATTTAGATGAGCTAAGGAGCTAAGTACTTTGTGCAATGTCCATTTTCGCATTGTTAGGAAGGTGTAGGGTATTATATAGTCGGCCCCGCCCAACATTCTGTCTTTCCTTACTGGTTTTTAAAGCATTTGCTGTAGCAAAAAAGGATATCGATCCATGATTTGCTTCTATTCCACTTCAAATATGTTTACACATTATACAAGGTGGCGCAAAAGTAACCTTTCGATGTTTGGCTGTAATTTAAAAAAAATTAAAAACTGGAAAAAAATGAAAAACGCGTTCTGGAGCAGTGTGCGTAACATTGTTTATTAACGTGTATTTCGCATGTGTTTACTACACAAATGTCAAAACAGAACTAACATTAGGGGCCAAGCAAAATTTATAGCATTTTCTGATAGGAGGATTACTTTTGCGCCACCTTGTAGAATTGAGTGTAATCAATGTTAGAGGGTATATACGATTCGGTGTGACCGAACTTACCACAATTTTTACTGACCCAAATTCACATTCGACTTAAATTGCACTTTCATGACTTGTTATGGAATATATTGGAATGACATCAATCAATAAGAAAGACTAAACAAAATATATGTATTTTCTAAAGTAATACAAGTACCTGGATGAATGGATGGCAACTGGCAGATCACAAAAATTCGAAAATATTTCTGTATTTATTTTTTAATTAACCATAGCCGTGGTCTTAATCTAATCACTTTTAATTAATGTTTTGATTTTTCTCAACTGAAGTAGGTACGTTTCGAGGTAAATATGTATACAAACAATCATGTATACATATATGTATATTGATCTGTACCTACAAACATACATACGTATGTATGTATGGATGTATATTCACCGGACGGTATGATGACACGGCGGAATTGTCTGTGCTGATCTTGAACGTGTGAAATATTCTAACGGACTGAATGCAATCGATGAATATTATCGCCAAAAAAAATCTCGACAACGACAAGAATTATTACTGTACAGCCTATAGGGAGATAGTTTTCGACGAGTTAGTTCACAGAGGACATAGAAGAAATGAACAATAAGGGTATTCGCTGCAGAAAATTTAATGTAACACTGGGTGATACGAAGTAAATATATTACCTTTGACATCTGCATTAGAATTTCGAAAACAAAATACAGAGAAAAGAAGAGCAATTATTTGCATAAAAATCGAAAAGTCGTCAGTATACAATTTCCAAAACCATTTTCGATAAAAGAAAGAGATGCGAAATCTGTGGTTTTCGCGAATAATCCCTTATTTCAAAACATTTAAGCGAAAATGGATAAAAATGGTTGTATCCTCATATATAATGTACATCGATCGATAATGGCACGTACATAAATTACGATATCTACAGGATTTTCCAATAAGAGTGATATGATTTCTTTGAAAAAAAAAAAATACACACTTATGGTTAAGGAAATTCAAATGTTTTTTATTAAGTGTGTACAGTACAGGGTGGAGCGCGGTAATTTGCTTATTTGGGAATGAAATAAAAAAGTTATGAACCTATTGAAGAGTAAGGGAATTTTTAAATTACATGGTTTTAAATAGTGTATCTGGCAAATGTCGACCTTCGCTATCCACAAACTGCTGCATACGTTTTCTGAAGTTTTCATGAACTCTAACAAGCCTGTCGACTGGTATTCTGCCAATTTCAGCCTCAATATTGTTAATTAGGTCTTCCAAGGTATTGGGACGGTTGATATACAGTATATGTAGTCGAAGGTGTATATCAACCGTCCCAACACCTTGGAAGACCTAATTAACAATATTGAGGCTGAAATTGGCAGAATACCAGTCGACATGCTTGTTAGAGTTCATAAACAAATATTTGAAAATCGACTTATAAACCGACATAAACGATTATTTGATATTATTAAAAACCACAAAAAAGGAACCAGACTTGTAAAATATATTTACATAGTTATTTTCTTGCATTTTTTGAAATTTGGGAATTCGGAAGATTCGTACTCCGCGTTTTTGGAATACTTTGTAGTGATGGTATGGCATTCAATCTACAGTGCTGAGCATGTATCTAATCAAAATATTGAAATTATTATCTACCAAAAAAACAAAATTTTGATAAAAAAAAACACTTTGTGAGTATTGCCATATATAAGTATAACATTACACTAATTAATCTATCAATTTGTGCGGGAGCTACCAGAATGGGTTTAACAAATACACCTATTTTGCAGTTAACAGAATTTTCTTTAAATACATTGCACTCTGCCGAACAATAAGCATTTATGTGCACTGGTATATTAACGTTACGAGCTATTCAATTTTGTATATGATTTGGTCATATTGTGTGGGAGGTACAAAAAGGGGCGCGGTGATAACGCCCACTTTTCACAGGACTGTAGGCAATATAACAGCATTACACAGTACAAAATTTCAAGTATTTGTAGGCACTAGTATTAAAGTCATAAGCCGTGAACATTTTTTAAAAAAAGGTTCATTTGTGTGGGAGGTACCAAAAGGGGCTGTACAATAACGCCCATTTTTTACCGGGCTATAGGGGATACAAAAACATTACACTGTACAAAATGTCAAGTATTTTTATGCACTTGTATTGAAGTTATAAGCAGTTCAAATTTGATGCAAAATAGTCCATTTGTGTGGGAGGTACCAAAAGGGGCGTGGCAACTCCGCCCTTTTTTCTCGAGGTGATAGCGACTAATAAAATAATACAATGTGTGGTATTTGATAAGACTCTAATAAGTAGTATATTTTGTTACTAAAGAATCAATTTTTCACTAAATGTTAACCCTTTGTGTGGGAGGTACCGAAAGGAGTGGACTAATATGGTCTATCTTTGAACTTAACCGGAGATTGAAAAAAACAAGTAAGAAAGTTCAGTCGGGTAAACCTACTTATGAAACCTCGAGTCCCAAAAATATTAGTAAATGTATTAATTTTTTTGTTTTAATTTAATTATTATCAATTCCAATCGCATTTAATAACTTTAAAGTATGTACTGGTATTAAAGTTATAAGCTGTTAACTTTTGGTGTAAAATGGTCCATTTGTATGGGGGATACCAAAGACTCTAGGTACCTATAAAAACATTGCACTGTACGAAATTTCAACTATTTGTATGCACTGGTATTAAAGTAAAAGCTGTTAACTTTTGTTACAAAAATGTCCATTTGTGTGGGAGGTACCAAAAGTGGCGTCACAATAACGCCCATTTTTCTCTGGACTCTTGGTACTATAAAAGCATTACAATGTTAAAAAATGCAAGTATTTAAATGCACTGGTATTAAAGTTAACTTTTAGTACATAATGGTCCATTTGTGTGGGAGGTACCAAAAGGAGCGTGGCTTTTTTCACTGTATTTTAGGTACTATTAAACCAATAAACCTTACAAAATTTCAAGTCTTTGTATGCACTGGTAATAAAGCTATAAGCTATTAACTTTTGCTTCAAACTTGTCCATTTGTGTGAAAGGCAGGGCTGTGGAGTCGGAGACGGAGTCTTGGAGTCGGAGTCTGGGATATTTGCCCGGAGTCGGAGTCCGGAGTCGAGAATTATGGTCGACTCCGACTCCGAGATGGATTGTGCAAAATGTACCATTTATGCGATAGAATTTTTGCACTCAACAATTCTGGTACAAAGGAAGGATAAAACATTTGAAGTTTTTAACCAAATATTTTTGTATGTCCAAAATATCTATAAAATCAAATAAATTATCGACTTTTTATGTAAAGACAGTTTTAGGAAAGTTCTGTTCATATGTATATGTGATCAATTTAGCAAGATGAATAACAAATATGGTAAAATATAAGAATTTTGCAAGACTATGTATACGCTATTCCTAAGCGAGTAAAAACTCTGTAAGGACAGTTATAGTAAATAGAAATATATATAATAATTATAAAACTAAATGTAAACTGAATTTGTTCAAATTCGACAAAATAGCGCTAAAAGGCCAAATCTAAAGAAACATATCTGAGGGCAATATCGATCTGAACCGATTTTGACAAATTGCAATAGGTTTCCTCCTTGTTGTAAAAGAGTTCTTATTGCCTAATTTCAGCAGGATCGGAGTGGAATTTTTAGCTGTACTCAACGAACAACTTAAGATGGACAGACAGACGGACTGCTAGTGATTCTGAGTCGAACGGTATATTTTAAGGTGTGTCCATCTGTAGTATTTTTTACAAATCTGTCAAAAAAAACAAAGTTATAACCCCATGTACCATAGTGTGGTGTACAGTACAATAAATAACGAAAAACTGAATTCTAAAAATTTTGGTATACGGGTATTAAAACAGAGGCAGGTTGTAGAAAATGTTATCATGATTTTATTTTGAAAGAATTGTCATATTAGCTGCAAGTCAAGCGTCGATAAATAAGTAATAACATTTTATTTAATTTCTGGTATTTAATACCTACTGCTATGTGGTTTTTTACAAAACCTATATCTTATTTTCAATAAAATTAACTCACATCTTAGTAAAATATAATTTCAGAAATTTATGTTATTGAACTGCCGGAGTCGGAGTCGAACCATTTTAAAATCCGACTCCGGGAATCGGAGTCGAGTAGTTTTGGCTCGACTCCGCAGCCCTGGTGGAAGGTGCCAAAAGGGGCGTGGAAACTTCGACCATTTTTCTCGAGGTAATAGTGACTAATAAACTAATACTATGTGTAGCATTTCAGAGGATTCAAGTAAGTTGTATAGATGTTATTAAATAATCAATATTTCACTAAATGTTAACCCCGTGTGGGGGAGGTACTAGAAAGAAGTGGACCAATATGGCCCATCTTCGAACTTAGCCGGAGATAGAAGAAAATATTACCACATACCAAATTTGAAGTCAATCGGTTACTACTTTCGAGAGTTATCGTGCGCACCAGCCAGCAGGCAGACGGACAGACAGACGGACGGACATTGCTCATTCGACTTAAAATGACCCAAAACGGATATCCGCCGAACATACTTAGCGTCTTAGGTCACTCCTTCGATGTGTTACACTTTTGGCTCGTAGCAAATGATATATACCCTTCTCTCTAAGATGAGGGGATAAATATTACCGTAAACCAAATTTGAAGTCAATAGGTTACTCCTTTCGAGAGTTAACGCGCGCCAGCCAGCAGACAGACGGACGGACATTTCTCCCAAAACGAATATCCGCCGAACATACTTGGGATTTTAGATCACTCCTTCGATGTGTTACACTTTTGGCCCGTAGCAAATGGTATATACCCTCGTATCACTAAAGTGAGGGTATAAAAATGCCTAACAAACCTTACAAAACCTAAAAGTGCATCCAGTGCCTTGAAAATCGCAAAAATTCGGTTACAACTTTGCTTCAGACACAAAAGAGATATTCCGTACGGTATGTCGAGAAAAAAATAGAAAAAGTGCAAAAAATCTACCTTGAGCAAAAAAAATCGTATGGCCATTAAACTATTAAATGAGGCAATTTGACTAAACGAGTGATACAGAAGTTCTTATTTTTCCCAAAGCATTGAGCCAAATCAATGAGCTGAAAAATGATGTAATGTGTAATTTAATTAAAACAACACGCTTTAAAAAATCGCTTCTGTAGTTTTTGGTACACTCCAAATATTTAATATTTAGGAGGATGTTGTTCTAAACAAAACTATGATTCTATCCTAATATTTTTTTTGTTTGGAACTAATATTTCGGAAACAAATGTTAATTTGTATTTAAGTATTTTTGCAGGCAAGTATTAATTTAAAGGCAAGTTTTAAGTTTTTCCGAACTTCAACGTAAATTTTTTTACAAATTGTATATGTTTGTAAAATTATATTAAAATTTACTTCTTATAATCTTGGGTAACGATAAATTGCATTGATGGACAACAAGTGATGATTTGGAATATTAATAATTTAAAAATTAGTGCTGTAAAACAAAAGCTTATGCTGCATTTGACAAAATTAACTAAAATTCAAAAGTCAGCAAAGTTTTAAAAATCTTTTTTAAATGAAATATATTTGGAAAACTTCTTAAACAATAACTTGGTTTGTACGTAAACACATATTTAATTTGTAGAAGTCAGTTCGCAAATAATATATTAATAAATGCGCACCAAACATAATTATTTGGTTTTCAAATAAAATTGATCTGTCCAAAAATATATAATATTTACAAATTTCGGTTCCAAATATATATTCCTTGAACTCAAACATATCAAAAACTACCATTTTTCACCGTGAAGAAAATAAATAAATTTACGAATATTTTGTGGGACTCATGGTGAGGGGATTCGTAAGTCGGTGAAATTTCTTACTTGTTTAATAGTCTAAACTAAACATCTGTTTGTGAAAAAGGATTATTTTCAACATTTGTTTCCTTTAATTAAAAGGTTATGCCGGCTTATACTTCAAAAAATATGGTCCAAATACTTAAGGCACACGATGAAAAAAATCGCTTCTTTAGTATCTTGTCCCAAACATATTCTGCTTGAAATATACAAATGTTTAGTGTACACTCCAAATGTATAATATTTGACACACACAAATACTATATGTTTGGGAGGATATTGTTCTAAGCAAAAATATCTTCCCGTTCTACTATTTTTTTATTTGAAACTAATATTTCCGAAACAACGATTAATTTGTGTTTATGTATTTTGGCAACGAATCAATGTCTAAATTTAAAGACAAGTTTTCTGTTTTTCGGAAGATCAAAGTGCATTTTTGTTTATAAATTTTATATGTTTGTAAAATGCAATTTAAACTTAAATCGTAACTATAAATTGTATTGATGGATTGACAAAAAATGATGTATTGAAATATTTATAAATTAAAAATTATTGATGTAAAACAAAAGCTAATGCTGCTAAAGACATTTTTAACTATAAAGTTTAACGCGTAATCTAGGAAAAACTAACTAAAATTCGAAAAACATAGCAAAGTGTAAAAAATCTTTTTTTAAATAAAATATATTTGGAAAACTTCTTAAGCAATAACTTTGTTTGTGTGTAAACACATATTTTATTTGTGAAAGTCAGTTTGCAAATATATTATGCTCTAATATATTAATATATTCGTCCCAAACAAAATTTCTTGATTTTTAAACAAAATTTATTTGTTAACAAATATAAAATATTTAAAAAAATCGTTTCCAAATATATTTTCTTTCAATTCAAACATATCAAAAATGCAGATTTTTCCCCGTGCATCTTCCAAGAAATCCAGAATTAAAAAAAAAACCATAGAAATGTTTTTAAATACTTTTTCTCGTATTTATGGCGCCATATTACACCAGAAAATGCTAGACAGGCCTTCGACAAAAAATTTGTAAACTAGTGTAATATATGTATACTTTATGGGGTATTTGATCAATATATTGAAGAATTACAAAATTAATCTACCCCCATCCTATGATGGACGCTATAAAAAGATGTACTCGTAGTTGTCTAAAATTGTATTCCTTTTCAAATATTGTGGAATATAAGGAAAGGTGTAAAGATATCGATACCTTTTAATGATTACTACAAAGTGAATGAAAAATAGATCCTGGTTTAACCATTATCCATTTTTAAGATCCATATTTAGGCGGTTGAAATTTTTCAAATTGTAGTTTTTAGTCCTCGGTTTGTTATTGTTATAATTCGATAATGAATCCCAATTAATTTCTTCTAAATTGAATACCTTGTTTGTGGAATTTTTCTTGTCAAATCTACTTGATTTTTATGTTTCGAAGAAATAAAATTATTTATGTTTTTAAAGTTTATGGATTTTCATTTGATACTCATAACAACTTTTATCAAAAACATACTTTGCTCTTTTTATACCAACAATTTAGGGATTCCGCTGTTTTATTGCTCTAACAGATACATATATATATTTCTCATACTTATGTATATACATACCTTATTCCAATTTTCAAATGAGATTTGTTTAAATAAAACACTTATAGTTTCAAATTAACTACAAATTGGAACTACTTAAGAAGCTATGTTTTCTTAATGGAGGCGCCCTGTTAAAAACACGGCTATTTATATCATGCTAACCGAAATCTTAAAAATAATCTTCACTGACATTGAATTTTTAATGAGATTTTGTCACGGACACCTCAAACAATTCTCGAATAATTTAGAAAAAACTTTCAGGGTTTAGAATCTTGTTTAAATTCGAACTAAATTTGTTTTGAAAATTTAACGACAAATTCAAATTATAATATATTGTGATTTGAATTAATTTTAACTAATTTTTCATTTTATTTTTTTGGGTTATACTCGTTCTTATTTTTAAAACTCTTTTAAGAATAAAATATTGTTATTTTTTTGTAAATAATTTTGTTGCAGCTGTAGAGCAGATTTTTTGTTTGACTAAAATAAATTGTAAATTTCTATTATTCTGTTTAATTGGTAACTCACTTAAATAACACTAAATCAATTGTTATTTCTTATTATTTTTTTGTCGTTAATTTTGAATTTAATTCAATTAATTTATCAATTTAAACTGCGTTTTTCCGGAAATCTAGAGGGTTCTAGATCTAATTTATTTACACTAAATGCAATTCTGGATTTTCTTTTGTAAATATACAGCACAACGAACGGTCGGTCAACAGCGGCGAACGATTTATCAAACGATTTGATTTTATCACAGCGAATTTAGCTCAACCATCACCCGAAACGTTTCAATTCGAACTGAAACTATTTCATGAGAAGAAGCGACCATCTCTACTATCGCTTGGAATGTGCCAAAGAAGCGAAGTGATCGTCTTAAACGCCGTCGACGTCGCTGTAGTAAAATAAATTTTTGAACAAAAGACAAATTCACAATACAAATTTATATGCAAAAGAATATTTTGTATAAATTTTTAGTATTCTTCTTTTTTATCTCAGAGTGAATAGAGACTTTTTACGAGTATCATGAGACTTTGGTCCGTCAATTGGTTTTGTATTCCACACGCACTTTTTTCTGATGCTTTGATCCACTACTGGACTAATAGGGTCGGCAGTGTTCCACGTATCATCCGTGGACCTAATCGTCCGTCCCTCCATCCGTCTGTCTGTCCCATGTGGTGGTAACCTTTGTATTAGTAGGTCAATAAATTAAGTCACTTTATCAATATGTCATTTCTTGATTGTTGTCTGGTTTTTATTGCTGTCAAGTGGTTCGAAGTTATTATGCTTCGATTTGCACTAAATTATAAATTTTTAAGTATTGTTTCGCCTCTGATGCCATCCATCGCTGTGGGCATTTACAGCTACCGATTTTTGCATATTTTTATTTATTTATTTGGCTTTGTCAAAGAAATAATATTAAAACAAGTTTCGCTTTTCAGACCCCTCATCGATTCACGTGTTAAGTTTCTTGTTTTGATACGAATGATGATTTTGCATAATTTTGTATATTTGTTTTTATTCTTTTTCTTTATAGAAATTCGGAAGTTATTTGAATAGATTTTTTAAACGTTGTTTTTTTTGATAAGTTGCACATCAGGATTTAAAAAATAAAACATTTCTATAAAATATTCAGATGCGTTCGGATTCGAGTCTCAAGTTTATTGACCGCTGATAACAATCCCTCTAAAATTCACTCAAATATTAATGTTTCCAGTGCAGTTTGTATAGTTCAGTACATGTTTTGTTTACTTTTGTTCATATAA